>WHPZ01584822.1:7823-18227 GCA_016617965.1 Macrosiphum rosae
GTAAAATTATATTTTCATAGTGTATAGGTATTTATTAAGTTTATAACGATCGACGGTGACACATTTTGTATAACTAGCTTTATTAGTGACTAATATTATTCTATATTATAAATATTAAATATACTGTGAAGATTTCTGGATATTTTAGCAACAAAAGAAATAATTTAAGTTTAATTAGGTATGTATACCTATTATATTATACATAATTACTTCACATAATTTGTATCTATATTCCTATTATACATGGGATTGCTTTCTAAATGTTTAGAGGAGTATTGGGACCAATTCATTTAGGTCTATGGTTTTATATAATTATATCGTATTATAGTACCTATACATCTATAAGACTGTATTATACAATATTTTTGTATGATGTTTTTTGATTTTATCTTATTTCTACATTGCAGTTTGTATTACTGCACTAAAATAACTACGAGTCAAAATTAATTGCACCTGATTGTAGTCAGTATGTACTAGTCACATCACACGACGCACCTGTAATTGTATAGCTCACGGATATTATTATTCTCTTCTTTAGCCCCACCGTGTGTTTGGCGCTACAACCTAACCCTTTTACCTCTCACGTGTGAAAGTATTGATTCAATGTGCACAGTGCACACACACTCGACAAATACACAAACTTCTCGCTGTGGCGTAATGCGTATATATTAAATAAATGCGGTGGAAGGGATGTATATGTGGGGAAAGTTGCAAAGGGTTTTTCCTCTTTCTTCTTGTCGCGTCCCCCTGCTCAATTCCATTTTCTTGTCGGTCGTATATTCTCGTGTATCTTACAAAAGATATGCCGTTTGATCTCGGTGGACGAAAATCCCTTTGAGAGGAAAATAGAATTTCCAGTTATACAATGGAAGGGAAGTAGAGATGAACATTTTCCCCTTTCTCTCATACAACATAGTTGTTTTTTATTGGTCGTATAACGCGGAATATACTTTTATATTTTTTTACATCGATATTACGTATATAATATGCGAGTACATACCGTAGCTTAAACTAATGCGACGTAGCAACATTATCGCATAACGATTCTTGTTGGTGACATGTATATGATTGGTAGAATAATAGGTATTACAAGCTTGTCATATTTATTATTATTGCGTTGAACAGAAAACAATTGCATGTTTAATATAAAAATGAAACTTCAGAACCGAATGAATGAACCATCGCCAGAAAATTGTTGATAAAAATAAAGAAAATCATAAAATAATTTCACTGTAAATTATTATTTAAATGGAAAGAAACTTATACAAATTGCACAACTACCATTAACAGTGGAAAAGTATGATGCTGTAAAAACGGTAAATCATGCAGACAATATCCTAAATATTAAATTACGAGTACGGTTAACTCTAATAGCTGATTCATATCGTGGGTATTAGAACTAAAATTATTCGTTTTAGCGACCGTTAATCCGTTAAAATGGCATTTAATACTCTGCGAAAAAAATTGATTGCAGCCTATATGTAAATAAGTGAAAAGGGTGTTCATTATAATATGCGGGCATAGAGGATAGGCGGAGCGTAAAGCGTATGTGCTTACTAGCTGTGTATAAAAAGGCACCCTTTTTTTAATGGACAATAATTTATATTTCGCGAAATATTTTTGCGTCTTCTACACGATTGTTATTATTATTTTTTTGAATTTTTTAATCCATGCGTGAAATATAATTTATGTATTCTCGGAAGGGTTTACGGAAGGGTAGTACGCATCTGCAATCTGCATATAAGGCAATGCGTTCCCACCGGCCGACAAAAAAGAACCCTTTGCAGGTACACAAAAGGGATACAAAAATCGATTTACGGCGTGTTTGTTAGTACCTAACGTTGTAGAAAAAAAAGTGTTTGTTATTCGAAAATATAGAACAGTTTCGAGTCGGTATACGATTTCGTTACTCGGAGAACCCCGTCCAAGTATATCAAGTATATGAAAATGGATATCATGTTCAAATGTTGCAAATGTTCAATTAAACTCGATGCAGACAATTTCAATGTAAACTTGAATTGGGGTTCACATGAAATATTATGTGTAAGTACTTTATATCGCAACTTATTCTTTTGGTTTCATATTTTATATAATATAACCTGGTGTAAAAAAAAAATATTTTAAATAATCTAAGTAAACATATTTATATTTTGTATCATGTAAAATTTATATTTTAATAAGTGGTGAAAAAAAACGTGGTTAAACAGACAACACATTTACAGATTTGAATTTATATTTAGTATTATAATTATTTGGTAGGTATGAGAACTGGTTGGTAACAACTGGTCGTCTGAATTACCTTCAGTTTGTGGTAAAATATTGTTGGAAACCAAACATTCTAAGCATGGCGCAAATAAAACGAGTTATTAAAACAGTGCCATCCAGTAAAATCTACTGTGTATATACATAAGCATCCGAGGTTTTTATGCGCACTTACAGTCAAAAAGATCGAGGGTTGCGGGATTCGTGATTTATTTCGGATGCTAGAGTAGTAGAGTACGTGTGAAATCGATGGACTTATTGGTGTGTCGGGTTGAAAATCAATTGACGGGAAACCGGTCCCGGGTTATAAAGGGGAATCGCGGATGTCATTGTCATCGTAGGGACTAAGGGTAATTTTTTTTTATACATCCGGGTGTACACAGTGTTCGAGTAGGACATCAATGACAGGTAGACACGTGTATATACTCAATCGAATTTGTCGGAAACAAAAAAAAAATTTAAACCAAGTGTATTGGTTTTGCTCCAATTATATAAAAGAAATTTCAAAAGATTGTTTAGCACGTGTTCATGGTAGGTAATTTTGGAAAAAAAACAACAAACGAGAATAAGTTAATAGATATATTTTTATTCACATAGATCCTACTTAAAATCATCAAAAATACATTATAGTATAGGTTTATGGAGATGATATTGGATTCCGTGACAATATTAAAGTTATATCAAAAGTATCATTTTATGTGATTCACAAAAAGTCAGTTTTTCAATTAGAGCTACCTAAAAGTATACCTAAAGAATAAAATAATTAATAGAATATTTTGAAATATTTTAAAATATTGCAAACAAAAACGATATGTTTATTCTTACTGACGATTTTGATTGTTAAATTGCGTAGGTACAGGAAATGGAAATTCCAAACATATAGTATGTATTTTTTTTCAGTTACATTCAGGAATATTTAAACCACTACCCCTTTAAGAAACAACCCTAAAAGTATTGAATGAATTGGTTTGTAATATATGTATGTGACTAACGAATTTGACATTTATTTCAAAACCATTTCTGTCCAGGTGTTTAGTATAAATACGTCACACAATTCACGTAGAGTAATTCAATTACAAATTATTATGCAAACTATTTTGATGCAGTGTATAGGTGAATTTATAATGACTTTAAATCTAGATTTGTGTGGCAATTTCTACGAAGTTTTATGAACTTATTTTTTTATTGAATTTCTATTGAAGTGCAAATTAAATAATGTACCTATTTAATTTAAAATAATAATAATAATAACAATAGTTAAAAATGTATTGCAGATATTCGTTAGAAAAAACGGGAAAAGATAATAATACAATAAGATTAAATTATAAACATTGTCGCAAAAAAAAAAAAATTATGTTAAATTAATGTTCAACTGATTGCCAAAGCACTCGTTTATGAAAAACATAAATAATGGTTTGGGGAGGAAAAGGAGGTCGACGTTGGGGCATTAACCCGAAGGATTTTACACACGCTTGTAAACAAAATGCAGTGCAAGAGAGAAGGTGGCATTTGTGGTGGTAAGGGAAGCAGGGCAAAAGATGAATGAGTTTATTTAACGTAAACGCGGATTGCGCTCTGGCGAGTAGAGGGGTAGGCCCGGCAGGCATGTTAATGACTTGACTTGCGCGCGAAATTCTCCCTCATTCACGAAATACATACCCCCTTACACACACAATCCGTCCTTGCACATCCGGGTATATGGAGTTCAATTAACTTTGTTTGCTTCCCCTTCTTTCTCTCACTCATACCCGCTCCACCTCGTCTCTTCCGGAACCATTAAAAACGAGGGCGAATAATAAAGCACTATGTGTGGGTGTGTGTATGCACGCTTTTTTTATTTAAAAACTTTCTCTCATCTGTTTTCGTTCACCCTTATTATTATTTTTTCTCTTGGCCATGACCCAAATGTCTGCTCTTGACCTGCCCGACAAATTTTTAAAGCAAGAATAAGGCAATACGTATAGATTTTAGTTGTGTTTTTGGTTTTTCTCGAAAAATATTAAAATGTTGTATTCACGCATATAACCAGAAGAAATCCATATGTGTGTACTTGTATTGAGGAAAATGAATAAGAGAGTTGAAATACTATGTGCCTGTTACCAAGGCAACAGTTCCAGGGTCGTTTGAGGAAAATAGCGAGGGAGGGTGTATACATACATGCAATGGCCGACAATATATAATATGTGTGCGTGTGCGGGCGTCCCTGTATACGAATGGGGTAAGTGCACACCACCCATTTCCTCACCATGCCACTAGAACGTATACCCTTAGTTGATTGATTTCGTGGAAGGAAAGCGACGGATTGAAGGTACGCAGGAAGACGGGAAAGATACGAGAAGAGTAGAAGAGGGAAAAAAAACGACCTGTCGCTGCCAGTGGTTAGTGAACATTGCTCAACGAAGAGCATGCAATGGCAGATATGTAGGAAGGGGAGATTTAGAAAAATAGAGTTTTCCCAGGGGCACAAGTGTAACGAAAGGGCTTTTAGGGACAGGAATACTCGAACGGGTAAGTAAAATAAAAATAAAAGTTAAGACAGTAGTGTACCGAAATCACATGGTTTCCTGACCCATGTAAGTTGATTTTTATTTTCCTAAAATGTAACTATCAACCTTATTACACAGAATATTCAATGGTAAATTTTTCTAGATGTGTTAATTTATTCAACATTTAAAAAAATCAAAATTCTGTTAAATATTAAATCGTATTAAATAGTCTATGTTGTGTGATTAATAAAAAAATACTGACATATTATTAATTAATCGATAGATTGTTTCACTTCGATGTAAGCGTATACTTATTTGGAAGTTAGAAGTAATTAAAACAACAATAAAATTTTTTTTTAAGATATAATTGACTACTTAAGACTTATGAATATTATATGCTTACATCATCAATCGATTTTTAAAATGTAGAACTATTAATTTGATATAAATATGTAGGTAGTTAAAATTATATTTTATCTGCTTTCAAGATATTGTACTGTAGACTAAGGTTCAAACGCAGTTAAATAAATATCTGATGACGATCCATGATTTTTAATAACAGAACTTTTATGAAATAAGAGGTAGCTATACTAGTCAATTTTATCCAACCCTATTTGTATGTGTCATTATGAATTTATTTGAAACCAATACACACTAACTTCTAAGTAAACATTTTTCTGTAATAAATTATATAATAATACGCGAGTGTTTGGAACTATCTTAGGCGTTGTTCGTACATCAGAGTGATTTTATTGTACCTCCCTTTTCTACGCACGTACATAGAAAAAGATTCGAGTGCAGTGATACGTATGCACAAATTAGCCAATAATGTCGGCCATTGTTATTATTGCGGGGGATGGAGTGGGTCACCGCACTAACAAAAGAAGAAAATAATGTCAAAATATTCTCGTGTATTTGATACAATTGGTGCATAGTTGTTGGGGACCTGAGAAAAAGTGTTTTATATTTTTTTTTCCAAGAGTACACGGCAATGGTATTTTTATTATAATAATATGAAAATTCGTGATACATGTATGTGTGCATATTTACACACACGCAAAAGAGATGTGTGCTATTCAAATAGGGTGATGTATGGAGAAGATTTCAGCCAGGGATTCGAACAAATAAAAAAAAGAGAGAAAAATACATATAAAAATATATATTTATATATGGGAGTATTCCAAACCGTATTACTACCGTGTGCTCGGGAGCACGGCGAGCGGGTGTTCGGAAGACGCTCGAGCGTGTGTACATTATACATTTTATATTTGACTCGAGTGGTTGTGTACACTTTTCGCATACGTCATACGTTTCTTCCAAATGGAACGGGATATATACGTGAGCGTTCGCATGTATACATATATATTATGTTATATATATATATTATATATGTCTGATAAAGTGAGGGCGACGGGGAAAAGGAATTTCAGTGAAATTCAAAAATCAAATCCAAGACGCCGAGATAATTCGATAAGAAAAAAAAGGGCGAAGTAAAAAACCCAGGCAAGCAAATCGAATGTCGACTGCACATATACGTATGTGACTGTCCAAAGAGAGCGTATTACCAAACGAACAGCAAAGCCAGAGAAAGGGGTGAATGGAGGGGGGTTAGGTGGTTTAGCAAAGTTCAACCTCCTTCAGCTTTATCGATTCGTTATATGCGTAAAAAAATAAAAATGTATATCATACATTATACATATTATTATATATGCGTGTGTACGTCAAGATATATTATTATTATAGGTAGTTAATAAGTGATTGTTTTATATTTTATTTCTATATAAACAGAATCAAACCACATCCCCTCGTAAAGAACGAACCAGCTGTATGCGCACATTATATTATTATATCATTATACGTTTCATTTTTATATACACTATACAAAATATACACAATTATACGTAACACCGCAAATTAAAAAGACTTCAAAAATCGGCAAGACTCGTAAAATTACGTCAGCAGGTGGTTTGCGATTCTTGTAATTAAATTATCGACTCCCTCCGGAAACCTCGTGACCTCCTTAACTTCATAAATGTATATGTATATACCTCCCCCGGAAACCGTAATTGCATGCAAATGAGAGTATTCCGTACAAGGCCTTCCAACGCAACGCATACCGCCAATGTTTTACTCTACGCCCGGAGAATAAGTTATATTGTTCTTACGATGACAATGACGACACTGTGCCAACACCCTCCAAATTTTGTTTTCATGCCATACACATTACGCGACGTCTATTACATAGGTATAGTTTAAATAAAATCATCATAATTTCAGGGAATCCACGAAAGTATATTAATCTATAATATTACATTTAAAAAAAATCTTGTTTTTTCACAAAATAAGTTATGTCAATAATATGCGTGTATGGATACAGTTTGTAATGTTGCTGTTCTTTCTTAAAATATAAAATCGTATCGGTTTTTTTAGGTTTAAATACACAAACCTATTGATCAATATTTTAACTTCCTTTCAGTCTATTATGTATTATATGTATTTTTTGATTTATAGATTGAGATATATTATCATTATAGAAATAGGATTATTAATAGACCTCCACCGGGCTCAATCGGAAAGGGTCAAATTCTGAGGAAAATGATCACCTAACATTAATATTTTCTGGTAGGGACAGACATATGTAATGTAGAACGTAGAAATATGTCTAATAACCGAAACAATAGTTCATTAATCATATACGCATGATATTAAACTGCAGCTTTATAATCGTGCTTGGCTCAAAACATTTGAAATTATTTGAAAGGGCGCGGTTTGTCTTTACTGTCATAGGATGCGTAGGATGTCAAGCTCGCAGTGGAACAATGGAAATGACAGGGGTTTGTTTTTTTTTCCTTTTAGTTATTTTTTAATCGCTACTGAACCATGATAACCCTCTCAGCAGGACCTCTTTAGCATCTGTACACGTCCGGGCACGACATGTTTACCCGCAACAAAAATATACGTGCTATCAATACAATATAATGGTATAATACATAGTTATGTAATTGAATAATTATTAATAAACAAAACGAGACTGAAGACGACGTTTTTTTCGATGATATGATTAAATATTATTTTATATTGAAATTCTACGTTAAAGCCTGAAGAGAGTATCTTTTTACCTAAATATGGCTATGTTGCTATACACTATACATAAATATATATAAAATGTAATATATATATAAGTATATGCGCATAAAAAGAACAAAAAATATTAAATAATCATATCGTATTCAGAGCTTTAAATTATTATTATTATATACCTACCTATAAAATAAATAATAATATGTTATACAACAACATTTGTTTATAGGGTCTGTCTAAGCGCTTTGAATATTTCGTAATGATTTGCCAGATACTGCAGCGGATATTATTGTAAGTGACACTCGATTTGTCTGCTGCCGAGCTAATTCCGTTGAAGCATTGCTCGTATAGTTGTATGATGCGTGGAGTGTTTAATGAAAGGGATCCGGGGATTATAATGAGCCGGGTGTATGGGTAAAAATGGTAATTTAAGAACAGGCTCCGGGTACGTAGACAATGTACGTAGAAAAATGCTAATTTATAAAACGAACCGTTTTTTTTTTTTAAATATTACCCACTTACCTCAGTGCGTTGATGTGCCGGGGTACAGCTGAACCAACGTGTGTAACCCTTTCACTTCTCGTTTTTTTTCTCTCTCCTCCTATACATACATTAAAAATATTACAATAGTTCATAACCCTTTCCTCTGCACTGCCACATTACCGGTCGGGTCTTTGGAAGATAACATATGCAGTGCGACTGGATCATTTGGCCGCGATCGTCACCAGCCGATGCATACATCACTCCGCATATCAACAATCTATTTTTCCTGAAATAATAGACATTATATGCATCTTAGTCAATATTCATATGATTATATACCTATAATAAATAAAAAGTTTTGTTAGTGAGATAAGTCCACGAGATATTTATGACAGCATTACCAGGATTTCAATTGGAATACAATATTTTCTGGTGAGTCATTATTAAAGAACTGTTAATGTTAATTGGCTTTATTAAATAGAGTTCAATGTATTATTTTTAAGATATTTATTTATTAAACTAAATGTATTTTAAGAATAATGTTAACTTTTTAACTTAAAATGCTTGTAAATATAAATAATATATTATATTATATTCCATAATAGCATTGTATTAAAAATGAATTACCGCTTATGTATATAATATGCTTATGCAGTTAAGTATAACTATTACCATAAAATAGATACTTTATGATATAGGTACCCACTAAATATTTATGTAATAACAACTGCGATTTAAATCATAATTATTGTTGACCAAAATTTTAATAAATATTATTTTTATTTTTATTTCACCTTAATCTTTTTTAACCATAAATATATCATTTGTCGGGTTGAATGCTAAAAGACTTGCATATTTAAATATGTTAACCGACAAGATTGTTTTTAATAGTTAAAATTTTTATAAACATCGGTCTATGAGTAAAATAACAAATACAACTTAGTACTTATAGTAAGTTATAATGTTTTAGTTCTTCCGTTCTGATATACGAATTGTACATTAATATATAGAATCTAATTTAATTAACCTCATAAACGATATATTACCAATTACAGTAATTTAAACAATTTTATTACCATAGGAAATACATTTGTTTAAAGTTTTATACTAATTATTTCAATTAGTTTAAATCAATCTCAAATCTTATATACACTATAAAATCGAAAATTGTATCCACAGTTGTAATCACAAAAGTTAAATAATTTATAAATGATAACATATTATTTGGTATTTGAAACATGGTAATAGTTTTAAACCTTATAGAAAAATGTATAAGTTTCCATGTATTATTTAACAAAAAAAAATATTTTTTAGTACCTATAATGAAGGTACAAATAGCACCTATTACAATTAAAAAGTGATCAACCATATTTCAACATTAAGTACAAAAATTGATTCATAACATAGGCATCTATACATTTTTTATGACAAAAAAATAATTATATAAATCACTCATTTAGTATTATATTACTTTTTTTCCACATCGTATATTTTATGTCTATATAACTATAAATAATAGCTTTATAGTCTAACATAAAGTTTTAAAGGCAGCATCGTTATAAAATACAAAGATTAAAAAAATACGATGTCGTTGATACGAATAAATGTTTTTTAGAATAATATCCGTACACCAAAGTATTATATATATTCATTTTATTGAGTATCGTAAACAACAAAATTCTAAGAGTTTTAGTCATAATTTTAAATTTCTGAACAACCGTTGTCTTGAAAATTAAAATAGGTATATTTTATGTCATTCAAAAATTAAATAAAATATAATTGATTATTTAAAGAATAGATGGTATTCATATTTTAATTATACAATGATGAGGTGTCTTTATAAAATATAAAATAAATAAGCTTTAGTTTCTGTACTTACATTGTGTAATATTATGAAAATACGATGTGAAAATACATTTTTTCTATGAGTTCTATTTAGTTGCCCAGAAGTGTATTTCTTATAATTTCGACTAGGGTCTGGTACTATAAGAATAAGAATTATTACAACTATTTGAAAAGAATGTTTAGTTATTTAATACATAGCATTTGTAATATTTAGATTACTGTTATAATGGTAATTTTCAATTTACAT
>WHPZ01584822.1:18277-54186 GCA_016617965.1 Macrosiphum rosae
GAAATAGTATTTATTAGGTATTTCATACTACTATTTGCATATGTAATATGTATATATTCATATATTATATATGTATTTATAATTTATACATACGTTTGTGATTATTTTGTTATTACTTATTAGTTATCATACACACACGACAAGTTTGTTTTTTGTGTAATAAAATAAATATTTATGAAACTTATTTGATATTCATTGAAAAATTCCCATATTTTTATCGTGAAGTTTTTATTCAGTTGAAATCGAATTTTTCAGAGACAAACATTAGCAGTATAATTTATATGAAAAAAATAAAATGACAATATTCTATAAGAACGATTTACAATTTTAATTTTTAATATATTTTAAATAAATCATCCAACTTTGGAATTTGGATACCAAATACATATGTTACGATCTACGAAGTATGAACTCTATAAAGTTCTATAATATGTACAATATACAAAGTACCTACGTAAACATTATGTATATTATATATTATTTATTTATATTATTTGTATATTATTTATTTATATTATTTGTATATTATTTATTTATAATAATTTAAGACTTCAAGGGTTAGAAACTCTTGAATAAATTCTATTGACAATGTATATGTGCCTATATACAATTAATAATATTAAAGACGGTTATCATTCACATTTTATTGTATCATTCTAAAGCTTACATTTTTGTTTATTGTGATTTCCGATGCTCACAAACATCAGTATAATAGGATGTTAAAACAATATATGTTGTAATCTTGATGCTAGGGATTATTTGGTATAGGTAGGTTCTGTTTTATATATAAATGTATGTTATTTCGTATCCAATTTGACGTTATATTAACGGAGGGTAGTATATACTGACGAACACGGGAAAAAGTAATTTCCTGTGTATTTGCGAGTTATTGGTGTTTGGAATTACCGGACTTACGTCCGTGTCACCCGAAACAAGACAAAATCCTTATCCAATCTTATTTCGAAATCATTGGGTCTTTTTAAATTGTAAAATATTATAGATAGAAACTCCTGTTGTTCGTAGGCAAGTACTAAGAGAGTCCCTCACACAAAATGGCCGCTCACCCCCAAAATAATAATATAAAAAAATAGAATGCTGGGGGTGGACTGTCATGTTATACAGTCCAAATGTTTGCGAGCGACTACCGCACCCCCGTACGTACCGGAAATAATATCAGTTTTTCTTCATATTGATTATTCTGCCAACTTGCTTAGAATGGTGGAGGGAGTTACGACGATGAGGGAAAAAGTGTATACGTCTCCCTCGACCCTTTTTCCACATATTCCCTTCTTTTTTTTTTAGACGTATGTGCACGAATATATATTGAGAGTATTTTCCGACAGGCAAAACGCTTCTTTTTCCACCCCTTCTTCGAACGTGTCCCCACGGACTGACGTTCAATAAATATAAAAAGAAAAAAAACTCTGCAGGTATAGGATTTGCGAAACAGAAAAATAAATACAATTTTTTTCTCTAAATATGACTACCAATGGAAAATATTAAATATATTTCAATTTTTTCTAAAATCATATTGGCCTTATTGTACTCACATTTTTATTTTCTATTTAACTTTGCATCAAAAATCAAATTAATTTATAAAAACTATTAAACAAATGTATATTTAAAATACAATAAAATATACATAGTACAGATAAGACTATATGTTATAAGAAGTAAACAAATTATTATTACTGTATATACCAATATAAATATTAAAAAATGTATCTAGTTATATACAATGAAGAATAAAGATGCCATTTTATGTATATTTTAAAGTTATATAGTATATATAATATATATATTATATACATTGTACACATTACAAATTGTATGATATGATGGATATTCCTTGCTCAAATAATATAAGGTTTTACTTATTGTAAGTGATTACAATAAATTATACAAATAAATAGATTACTTATTCTATTAATTTACCAACAAGTTTATTGTGTATACATAATATAATATACTATGTATCTAATATCTATTAACTACATGATAGATTAATTTATATTGGTTGAAAGAATATTATAAATATCATGGTATATGGGCATACTTCATAGGTATACGTTAATAGCCAATTCCCAACTATAGGTATAGGGTGATATCTAACTTGGTATATCTAATATCTATAATGTTTGTATACTATTTAATATTTAAATATTAATATATTATGCACCTACTGAAATGAGCAATTATATATTTTATTCTAAGATGAATTTCCAGTTTAAATAATACGCATTAGGCAGACTATAGGAATAGGTATTTAGAATTACTAAATTAAGTTGCTTAATATCTATGTGCAATATGCATGACATTTTGTACACTCTACATATATATATAGGCCCTAATGGTTGTATAAAATCAGAGGATTTAAATTAGGCACATACTATAAATATGTACTGCCGTTTAAAATAGAAATTGGAAGATACATGACTATAAAGTAAACTATAACTAGATACTTGATGAAAAAATTTCAATCAAAAAATCTTTTTTTATTTATATATTGGTAATTAAATTAAACAATTTTTGATTATTTATTATTAATTTTAATTTTTTACAGTATTTATACTACTTTCAAGATCAAGAACTAGCAATCACCCCAGAGTTCGCCCAAAAATATATAATACCTCTGTACATTTAGTTTTTATTCATAATATGAATTAAAATAAATGTTGATAACGAGGTTTCTTCTTCGATTATGAAATAAATAATTTTTAAACTGTAGATTTATTAAGTGCATTAATCGGAGGAAATTCAAATTCTAAAGAGTATAGGGTCAACTACTTAATGCAAGAGGTTATTCTAGTGAATGAATGTTTTAAAATGTGGAGGAAATTTGAGGGTCAGACCAGGGACAATAATTATTCTAGTGTGCCATATTATGTATACCAATATAACACGATTCGTTCATATTTAGTATTGATAAAATTAACATTATGCGATTACGAATAACATATAATAGGTACATATATTATATGTCCTACAGTAGGTATAATATATAACTAATCTATACCTATGTGGCTATGTGCATGTAATTAATGTAAATTTTTTTTAAATGTTATAATATCTGACGTTGAAACACGATTAGTTTCAGTGGCGTTTACATAATATAGTGTTGTTTATGAGGGGATGGGGATTTTGGTTGTTGAAACATCCCCTGGCTGTATTTATGTAAAAAATATACTTATTACATAATATGCTTCAGATTTCTACAAAATATTTACTGTAAAATGGTTTCATGAGTTTTATTTAATATTTGATATTATTAAAATATGAAGATTGACGACTATACAAGTTATACATGAATAAAAAATTAAAACACCCCCCTAAAAAAGTCCAGGCTACGCACCAGATTATTGTAGTTAAATAATTATTATTTCTTAGAAATTATTAAAGATTTTTCATCCGAAACATTTACCTTGATATAATTGATATTATGCGATGCTTAACATAAATATGTATACAGTATAGAATATATGTATATCAGGCGTTGCTTTATATGACATAATACGTGCATAACTGAAAACGGAGAAAAAAAATTTACCTATATTACGTTTGATATTGCAATAACTACACAAACAGAAACTTTCTTGTACTTACGGAAATATAAACACAGCGATTTATGCATAGATAAATAATAACTTATAAACCTATATAATATAGATGGTAGCCGGTAGGTATGAGTTGTAAATAAATTTTAATTCTTTAAGCGCGTGACGCATTTATACATTATTTTACTGCACACTGCAGACCTCATCGATTGACGCACTATTTCGGAACGACTGAGAAGAAAACGCGATTTTCATTGCCGCGTTCAAGACTGCAGCCGTGGCGGGGTGGCGCGCGTTAATGACGGCGACGGCGGCGATGAATCGTAAGTGGGTCGGTGGGGCAACGCATAAAGAAGAAGAAACGCATTAAAAATAAAAAATAAACTCTCGAGGAAACGGAAAGAGAGAAAAACTATAAGTCACGCGTAATGATAATATGGCGGTGGCGGTGGTGGCGGTGGCGGCGGTGGCGGCGACGGCGGTGCGCGTCCTTCGCGTGGGGTGGTTAATGAAACTACGCCCCCGTCGCCGGCCGGTCCTCGTCCATTGGGCGCGAAAATTACCCCCTCTCGTCCCCGCACGCGCTTGTGCGTGCGTACGTGTGCTCGCGCGGAGGAACAATAATATAATAATAATAATAATAATATAATGTTTACGCACGCGCACACACGCACACACTGCAAGCAGCACACGTATAAAATGCGCAAGATGCCCGATGAGTATACATACATGTATAATAATGTACGGCGCGAGCGTATATTTTATAGTAACCTTGACACTGAGAACGCACAGCCACCGATTAATGACGTCTCCCCGCCCGCGTCGCCGCCGACGCCGCTCATTAGCATATTACACAGCCGCGAGCCGCCGCCGCCGTGTATAATCGATCGGTGGCCGCCGGAACGCACAAACAACAGATGATTGTTATTAGCGGCGGCGGCGGCGCGCGTATATATACATCATTATTACAGAGTAGTTAGCCGTGGCCAACGCAACTTTTTTCGCGCGCGTCCCTTCGCCGCCGCCGCCGCGCACCAACAGCTGTTCATCCGGCGTCATTGCGCGCCGATCACTGCACGACTTAGTGCCCGCGAGCTTTCTACTCGGGAATTGTTTTCCCGTCCTTGCACCTATATAATATTATTGTCGTAATTAGCAGGCGATCATCCGTTTTGTTATCACATAATACTGTTATCACATCACCTACCTATACGTGTCATACTCGTGCAATAATATCATACGCGATCGTTTCGGATCAGTGGATCGCACCATCGAGTGAAGGTCGTGCACTTTGTGCACTTGATGCACCATCACTTGATTGTTAATAATATTACAAGCGTTTTGTACATTTTAAAGACGCAGCTTGTGTATACTGTGTGTATTACTATATGCAGTACCTACCCTTAAATCATAGTGCAGTTATTACGAGATGGTGGTACTAGTATTACCTAAACTCATCTTACAATTTATTATACAAGAGCTTTTTCGGTGACTTGGGTTAGAAATTTGCTACAATACCTATACGTTTTTTAGGTATATAAAGACCCAAAATAAATGTCAAGCGGATGATATTTATTCACGTAGATTTAATAGTTTTGGAAGTTATTTGGAGTTATTCGAGTGAGACTGAATTAGTCGCATGAACTCAAATGGGACACATGTCTGGAACAATACAACTATCTACGGAACTAGGTATAAAGTTTATAGAATGCCAGAAAACGTAACTTATATTATGTTAAGATTTTGAAGAACGAATATTTTGTTTGAAAAAAAAACCTGATGACATTTTATTTAACATGAAATATTATAACATAGACCATAGGCAAAGTTTAATCGTGACCGAAAAATAACAGAACATTCAAAACAATTAATAAACACGATAAATAATGATATAGGTGTATAAATGTATTAATTAACCCAACTTAAAATATAATAATTTGTAATTATTGTATAAAAATATGCGATTACCAAAATTCAGAATATCAATATATACAAATGTCTATATAGTATCGGTTGGTTTCAACATGGATTTCACAGTGTATACCTTCTATAAGTTTATCGTGTAAATTAACTAAGTTTTGTGTGTGAATTATCATTGTATTGATCTAATGTTAACATATTATAGGTAATGCAGTACAGAATATTATATACTTAAATACCTATATATAATTTTTATGTTCAGATAATATATAAATTCAAGTATACCTAATGATTTTAAAATGTAACAAAAAGTGTTTAAAAGAAGAGTTTTGTTAACTTTATATTCATAAATTGAAAATATATTAAATAAATAAATATAAATAAATTGGTAATATATTTATCATTAACACTAAAAAATAATGAATTAACATAAGTATATAAAAAATAAATAATACCTGCTGATAAATAGTAACTACAATATTATATTCGTATAGTAATAATATCATATACACAACTATAAATTATTAAATACTTATATATAATATATAACATTCATTAAATAACTATAACATCCATATGCCTAAATTCAATACATCAAATTATAATTTATAACTATAATCTATATATTTTTCATAAGGAATAACCTAGTTATATATAATTAAATACATATTTTACGAGTCAATATTTTAATCAACTATTATTATTTATTATGAATCCATATTCCCCCACTATACCTAACTTAATTCATAAATTATAATACTATATATATATATTTATAATATGCATTAGCGAGGAGCAGAACCAAATTTTTATTTTAAAAACTAATATCCTATTTTGTGTAATACGGCGCATCCGTTCCACGAATGAGTTAAACGAAAAAAAAAGTATAAGAAAAGAAAATGAAGAAATTATACTGTCTGGTGATGACGGGAAGTTTTCACGGATCATTGATACGGAAATAATAACAATAACACACCAAATTTATACAATATACATATTATTATGTTTTTATATAACATCAACATGCAACAAATAAAATGATATTCTGTTTTTTTTATGTTACAGGTACGATCAACAAAGGGGCCATCACTTTTAATTTGGACATACTGACTTTAAAAACCTTATAATTTTTAACCTTTCTTTATTTTGTGCGAAAATAAATTATTTTCAATTATTACTCCAAAATGTTGTGCTAATTAATTACCCCAGCATATAATATACAATATTGTTGTATGTATAGGTAACCTACATATTATAATATATAATGTCTTTATTCCTTAACGTAGATATGGATGGGATACAATGCGAACAAGTACAGGATAAAAATATATCATTTAGGAACAAGTGTTCAATAATAATATGTAATATAATAAGCCAATAACAATAATATATAATAATGTAATGAATGTATTTGTCATTCTTACCCGAGCAGAAGGTTGTTGAACGATGAGTTCCTTGAGCTGATGTGACGCTTGCTGCCGGTCGCCTCGTGGCACACACCGACCCCGTCGAAGCAGCGGCGACGGGTCACGCGTGCGCGACAGCAGCCCACCCGGGCGTAGGTGGCGGTGCCGGCGCTGAGGGGGCGAAAACGCACAGTCACCATTATGTACGAGTGCGCTCATATATGCCACAGGGGTGGAGGAGTGTATATATTATAGTGTATAGGAAATCGACAATCCGAGTGAAACGAAGGTTCCTCCTTTACATTTTCCGTTCCTATATAACATACAACCAATAACCTCGCATGTATAACTCGGGTCCTATATATACATTATGTATAAGTAAACCCGACCCAACACGCATACACTGCAGAGGCATGTGAGAGAGGAGGATATTGCTGAATTGGGAAAAAATGAAAAGTATATTATTAGTGTAATAGTGTATACTGCTGCAGTATACGTATATGGTATTATATTATATAGGTATTTGAAGAAACGCGAATTTGGTTTGGGGCAACAGGAAATCTGATTGAAAACGATATTTTGATTGGACGATTTTTGAGAAATAGTATACCTGCAGTATAATATATTAATATATTATTTTGCATATTTTATAGATTATCCTCATTACACGATGCTATTATATGGTATTGTAAAAATGTATTTTAAAAGTGGTTTAAGAAATATTTATGAGCAAGATAGTTGACTTCAGAATTGGATTTTCAAATGCAGAATAATGAATTCATTGACAAAATGAGAAGGTCATGGTAATGAATATTTTTGCATATAAATTTATAAAAGGTAGCATAAAAATAGATTTATAATTTATAAATTATAAGTAATAATAGATAAGTTATTGTAAGTTTAATTATTAAATATTTTTTTTATTGGGCCACATTATATATTTTGTTAGATAAACGAATATGTTTAATGAATAATATATAGTTTTGATTTTTGCAAATATCGACTAGTATCGACATTTAAATAATTGGAACCTATTAAACTGCCATATATTACAAAAATAATAATGGTTAACTGTATTGTTTATGTAATATATTTGGTACTTACCGACTTTAAATTAATTATACGTCTGGTGCATTTGAAATGAGGCTGAAATAATAAAAATATTTAATTGGGTGTTTTATTCGAAGATTTTACAAGAATAAAATGTAAATGTCAAGTACCTTGTAAATAAATATAATATACATACATAAAAAATGTTTTACATAAAATAATAACATTTTAGCATGTCAAAAACCACTCGTACGATCTTACTTAGACGAGTATTAGGTACATAGATTACTGTCAAATTGATCTTTCTTGAGATTTATTTATTTGTTAATGATAGATTGTTAGATAATACCAAAGTTTTTAGTTAGCTAATACAGTGTAAGAGCAAATTATGTACATCGACATTCGAATATTATTGTTTTAAATTAAAACTTATAAACTCTTATCGGTATAAATTATAATCAGTAGGTACCTATAGTATAATATAATATATACAACATAAAGTACTACTTATAATTTATATAATATTAAAATGTACCTACGACACAATTAATTTTATCTTATATAAATATGAAAAATGAACTCTGTATTTTAACTTTTATCTATTCCTTTTGTGTATAATTTAGACGAATATGATATATTATACTCGCACAGTCGCACGCACATAATAATATGTAATATGTGCGGGTACCTATATAGTATTACACATTTACACATGGTACATAAATAAATGTATAATCATAACAGAAATGTTTGATGAATGCAGAAAATATACATAATATTATATTGTAAACTGGAGTATAATATGATGTTTTTTTTAAGTTGTACGTACGCTGGGTCGATTGTAAATGCCGATAGACGCGCAGAAATACGGAGAGAAAAGTATTTCACGATGTAAACAATCTTATGAATAAAATCTCCTATATGATATTATAATATGGGCGTGAGCAGACGAAAATGCCTAATACGTTTTTCTTCGGGCTTGGAAAAAATGTATACATTATCACGTAAACCACTGAATTCGATTGTTGTTTGCCCCTTTGAATTATCGTCTTATACCACTCGTGTATATTTATATATAATATTAAATGTACTAGAATACTATACGCACATTATAATACTCCTACAATGTACGTACTTTAAGTACATATAAGATCTACGCATGAACAGTACAGAAGGCCTTAATAAATTATATATTTTGTGCGCGGTATGTGTAAACACGAACGTGAGGTTCTTGTAGAAACAACAAAATTCGATAGAAAAAATAATATCACTTACCAACTGCAGTGTTATTGTGTTAAGCGGCGGAAATGTCATTCACTAATTATTGACATCGTATTATAACCTGCAGTGACGTAATTGGATTAAATTGTGTACGCGATAATATTATATCAAGCTATAAACATTGAGTTTAAGAGAGCACCTACTTGCAGTATGTGCAAAAACATAGAACTACAGACAATTAATTACTAACACAATTTTGTACTACTACTATAAACTATAATATTAATTAATTACGATTTACAATATTAGGCTGAAATTGCAGCTACTGCAAATTTGGCTATATGGATAGTTAATGTAGTTACAAATATTATTCTAGTTGCTGTTATCATACATCATATATTATAAAGAAATAATATCAATAAGTTATAAGCATACTACCCACATATATTTAGTTCCTGACTACGGTATCATTTATAATAAAGAGTCCAACGTCCAAATATTTTACTCCCAAATCGCAATGCACATATTATTATGCCATAAAGTATAAAGTTCTACATTTAGTATTCATTACCACGTTGTTTCAATAATAGTTATTAAGGGTTGAATATTATTCAATCATTTAATCATTCCTAAATGCAGTCGCCGAGGGAATATGAATATGTAAAAATTAAAACTCATCAATTCCCCCACTACAGAAATGCCCTTCCAAGATCGTGCGGTTTGAATACTTATTGTTGGAAAATGTTTACAGAATACAAGTAATTATACTTATTGGAGTATAATATGAACCCCTTCAATTATGCGCTGGAGTTAAACGTATTTAGGTATTATCTCGTTTACTGTATAGTTTATATTATTTACGTAGATATATTGAAAAGAATATACTTTTGTTCTTTAAAATATATATATTAAGTATTTAAATTTTAAATACTATTTATATAAAAATATAGATCAATCAAAAATGCATTATTTTTCTCAATTATATTTAATAAGTTTAACAAAATAATTTGTTTGTAATAATATCGATTATCGACCTATAATGTTCAAAACTATCACATAATTCGTATTCATTGTATTTGATGGGTACCCACCTAAAATTCTAATAAAATAAATAATGATATGTTATACACGGTTGAATGAGCAGCATAGATTAATATATAGGTACTATACAGCTGATCCTGTGTGGCATTGTCCATGACAAATTAAATGCCAGTGCATTTACCCCTTCTTAAACTCCATTAAATGTAAAATGCATAGATTTTTAACATAGTTATTTTAGGTTCTTTTGACCAAGTATAAAATATGGGTCTAAAATTATATCCAATCATAAAAACTATTTTATTTTCTGTAACCAATGCCATCAATGTATAAGCAAAAAAAAATTATATTCTTTCGTGAGTCAACTATATTCAACATTTATGTGTTGAAAAGTAAAAGATAAGTAATAAAAAATAGTAGCCTATGACACTCTGTGGATTTTCATATAAGGTTTATCAAGGCTTTCGATCTTATACAGAAGATAATATAATTATTAATTATATTGTACCCGACTTCACCTGGATTCAAAATAATCTATCTTTCTATCGTTTTCCGTTTTATTTCAGTTGAAATATAAAATATTCAAATACAATTACATGTGATTTCTAATTTTATGATTTTCAATATATTAATTCTGGATATATTTTTGATGTTAGCACAAAAAACAAGAGACAGATTCATCGAATGCTTAAAAGCCCATGTAAATACAGTATGGTTAAGATTGGTACTCGTCTTTATGTGTTTATAATGTTTATATAAAAAATATGTATAGAATAAAATGTATCTATAGACATATTATGCCCCTTTTCTGCAGAAAATTGCATTTAGTTTACGTTCCCAATCAAATAACTAGATTCATATTATATCATATTTGCAAATGTATAAATAATAATGACTCGGTTTGACATTATAATATAGGTACACTTAGTTCGTATACCTAGGTATAAAATAAACATGACGTAATCCATCGACCATCTGGGTAACGATACATGTGTAATAATAAATGCATATAAATAGGAACTTAAAAGAAACAGCAATCACATTTGAAATAGGTCCAATTTCGTGGTAACGAGAATTGTTTTCAACACCCATGTACCCCTATTTGTAGCAAAAATTGGTTCTAGTATAAGTGCATAATTCGAAAATTATTCTATCGCTTAAATTTAGATGAATATAATACATAACACCCGTCATAAGTGGTCACGCGTGTTGCGGTTAGTCGTTAAATCTCAAAAATCAAAAGTATTGCGGTAATAAAAGCGAACACATTTATATTATACGGTGATAATTATGATCAGAATTACGCGAGCGAGATTTTATTTCTGTTAGGGTTTTCATACCGAAAGACTGGCCTCAAAATAATCTGAGTGGGTCTGTTTTTTGACAAAAAAAAAAATAGTAATAAAGGCCTAATAATTTTAGTGGGGGGGGGGGAGAGAATCGTGTGTAAAATTCATTCCCTGCGTATATAGGTACCTATACGCATGCACGTGCAACTGGGCGCGGACGACAACGACGGTTGCATCACGGGCGACGTGAGGATAAACCACCTCAGGACATCACCAGTGGCGAGGTGGAAAAAATGTTTTAAAAAAAAATTATAATAAAGGCCCCTTCTGTTTTCGGCAGCGGGTATAATATTATGCAAATGGGACCGCTGCCGGATGGGAATATGCGCGCGTACAGAGAAAGAAAGGGTTGTAGGAATGTCAACTTATTTGAATACGAACACAAACCGTATGCAAATTAAAATGCCCCAGCGGAGAGACCGGAGAGCAAGCCCTCTCCGGTATTTTTGCATGCTGTACCTATTTTTTATAGTATACACCATATTGTGTACAGGTAACGTCGTTCCCGCGTCTTCCTTTTCATTATTTTTCACGTGTGCATTATTGTTTAGGAACCCCGGGGCCGGCTGTACGGGGTGAACGCACACACATACCCAAACTTACACGTATATATATGTATGGTAACAAAAAATGTTTAAAAAAATAACTGTGCTCGCGCGCGTTCTCCCGCGGCAGTGCAGCTCTCTATATATTTCAGTATAATAATAAAATATATTATAATAATATAATATACAATGTACATATATCACGTATATACATACTCGCCACAGCTTCAATTTGGATAGTAATAATATTAATGTGTATAAAGAATTGCCGTCGTGATGTGCATTATATTATTCAAGTTCCCTTTGTTGAAGACGCGACCGGAAATTTGTTTGTCGCGGTCGTACGTATAATAATAATAATATAATATTATGCACAAGCGTCACGAGTGCGATTGCTGTAGGCCACCGTTTCGGAAAACCGTTTCTTTCAACACTATATATATTATATATGATTGTATTAATTACAGCTGTAGAAGCAGTGGAATTTTACGGCGGAGAGTCATGATGAGCATTAACACCTCCCCTCACCTTGGGGTCAGTTTAGATTTTTATGTGTGACATAAGACCTGGGATAAGTTACCATAATAATATTATGTTTACACACGCAAGTACGAAGTAATAATATGTTTCGACTGTTAATTAAAATCTTTTTAAATCATAAATTGTTTTTTCATTAATTAAAACGTGTTCCTCAAGGTTATTCCATAACCGATAACCGTGTTTTGTTTTTTGTTAAGAATTATGGCAGAATGCTGTATACCCACCATCAGGTAATAACAATATATTTCACAAAGCCCAGTGGAAATCGTTATTTTGTGGTAATGTATTTGTGTAAAATGTAGGTATAATAATGTTTTCTTCTTTATGTTTATCCTTCACATTATTTAATTTTAAAATGAAGTCAACATTAGTCAACAGGTAATTAATATTACTTAAAAGTTTTTCACATATACTCCAGGATTTGAATATTTATTTAGTTAGGAGTTTTCAAATAAATGAAGAGAAGATTAAAAAAAATTAATATAGATGTATTTGTATTTTATCCTGCAAACAAAGATTAATACATTTGAATGGCTGGGGTAAACAATGGGAAACAAAACTAATGGATGAAAACTATTTGGTTATAAATGATTAGAAGCATTATGGAATTGTATCGATACAGTATTTACAAAAGTATATTATCCTCTTAAAATAATTCTAACATTACTATGGTACCTACTACCTACTAGTAAACATTATCTATATGAGAGAAGTTTCTGGAGCTTAAAATGAATAATGTAAAAAATAATCAAAGAGGCAAAGTCCCCTGCTGCACGTTTTGATAATGGACAATAATTTAACACCTCCCACCATTAAAATTAATAATCCTAAATAGGTAGGTTTCTGTTAAAACCTACGAGAAGCTGACTCAACATTAAAGTTTTAAACGAACTATCATTCAAATGTAAATTATTCACATTTTGTTGTATAACATATAGGTTCCACATCTGATTGTAAATCTAATCCGTAATCGTCATAAGTTAGGGTTAGGGTATACAATTGAAATTTTTAGGTATATTTAATATACATACAAATAGGTATATTAATTAAGAATACGATATTGTATTTTAATTTATATTAGTAACTATAAAGTATAAAGTATAATAATATCTGTTATTAACTATACTTTAATCGTATCTACACAGGTCACAGACATATAATAAACGAAATTTATTTTCCTCAACTATAGGTAATTTATAGTTTATTAATAATAATTTGTTTTTTATGTTAATGAATAAAGTATGAGTGTCTAAGTGCCTAACCTAACCGGTTAACCAGTATTTATATTTATTATTAATAAGTTTATTTATTTATTTTTCCATAATATATAAAGTCGAAAGACTTATGCGTTTACGATAGTGACAGTGTATATATATATATATATATATAAGTTATATATAACCACAAGTTTATAAAAGTTCTTACAGGCTATATCATTCATCTTTAGATTTAATTTAAATATTATAATATGATTAAGTAGGTATATTATATTAATAATAAATGTATTATATTAAATATTTATAAGTAACAACTATACGGTCTAAGATACGCTGCAGTTTGCCCTTAAAGAAAGAAAGTCTACAACAACTTGTTTTTAATGATATCAATATAATATCATCATGGCATTACATCAACTTTGAAACCTACCTTAATCTTAATTGGTATACGCATATAGGTGATATTATTATTATAATAATATAAAGGTAAACACGTTATTATTATGTATTCGAGGCTGCAGAAAAGACGGTAGGTAATATAAATAATATAGGTATTATAATGATGTATGACATATGTAACTAAAATGAACTGCGGTGACGACGAAACTGTATTTCGTCAAAATTCTCAAATGTAGTAAAATCACGTTTCGTCTTTACACATACACTATATACATAATACGTATTCACACACACACATATTTATATATACGATTTATGTATGTGGACTGTAGTGATTGTTATTCAAAATAACATAAATTCTACGCACCATTTTGACACTTGTATTGATTATATCCAAAAACTAAAAGTTTTCCCTTGCTAGCAAAGGTTTCTTTTTTTTTCAAAAGGGATGCGACGAGGGGTCACCGCCGCGGCACACCCTGAGCGAAAATCGATTGGCCCGCGCACTTTTCCGCGGAGAGGAATATCTTTTGCGGGACAAAGGCTTTTCTATATATTATGTACGATGAGAATAGGACTATCGCCGAAGTTTTATTTTCTTCCAGTGTCTCCGTATTGTTGCATACAATATACATCATCATCGTGTCATTATAATAGTATTATACGTCGTTATAATTATATAGTGTTTGAAAATGACGCATAAAAAATTAAATTGTGAAACTTAATATTTAACAAAAATAGGTATTTCAGTATATTAATACAATTTTTTTTTTTTTTTTAAATGAGTTTGAATTTAACGTGCATTTGTTATAACTTTTATAAATGTATAATATTGGATAAAACAATAACCTAACCTAACCCATTAGTGATGATTGGGTTAGGCTGACCTAACCTAACCGAACCATACAACAATTTTTAAATGATACAATATCATCCAGAATGCTTTTATTACTATAGCATTATAATATGTTTGTATACTTATTAGTTTCAATATAGTTAATATATCTAATATATAATATGTGGGCATGTGGCAAATTTTTCACTAGGAAATAGGAGTATAGTTTGGTTTTAAATATTGTAATGTTTTCCTATAGCTTATAATATAATTGTATTGGTTAATATATTATTATAATATAATTAGTATGTATAATGATTTATAAAACAATAAACATAATAATATACAGCATAACAAAAAACCTAATATATAGATGTATGTTGGGTATACTATCGACCACGGCACTCATTGCATTAATATGAATGATTATAGATACTACTCATCGACTATATTATTATTATTATTATTAACTGATAGATAATTATTATCATTATTTGTATTTTAAAAAAAAATCAACATTTCACAAGAAATATTTTAGACTCCAAACACTAGTCATAATAATATATTACTGTGTGAGTATATATAGGTACCGGTACTGCACAGTGCACCATATAGCTGATACCATAATTGATTATAAATACTAATAATACTAGTATTTATAATACTATAATAGTGCTAATACTAGTATTAGTATTTATAATCAATGCCGATACCTATTCCGTGGAAGGTACCATTACGGCATTACCAAAAAAATTCAGGTAAGTATTTCACCAGGCGTATTGTACCCGCAATCATAATAATAAAATAATATTATAACAATTTTTATCAAACATATTTTAAAAATAAAAACCGTATATAGGTACATACCTATGTATTAGACGTGAGTAGTTATGCGCTCACCAAGATGATGTTAATGTGAGACGGCGACTTACACACAGCAAGGTGGATTTCCACATTCCACTATACATACGTGTACTTGTACGTTCATATATTGACCGGATCCGTTAGCTACCAAGTACAAACGTTCCCCATCGGTGCAGATGGGTTAGATCGGTTAGGATTGGTGGAATGAAGATTTTCAAGAAGAAAAATTTCCACTACACACGTTTGCCGTGTACACGACAGTTAATGTTCAGCTATGTCCAACGACACGGTATCGTGGTTAATCGTGTGGTAACTTAACCTATCCAACCAATCGCAGCAAATGATTTGTATGCATGTACGTGTATAGTGGAAACCCGCCTTTCTGTTATCAATATTGTTATTAATATAGATCCGTGTGCACGAAAAAGTTGAACTGGATCCAGCTTCATGGTACCGTGGTTAAACCTGTGGTAAGAACGTATAAACACCCTGGTATACCAAAAGCTTACCATGTATACCATATACTAACCAATCACAGAAAAGTATTTGTACGCACGTACGCAGTGGAAACCCTCCTTAAGGTGGGTTCACACAGCACGGTGTAGTGTGAACCACGGTTTAAGATATCTTAAATCGTGGTGTGAACCCCCCTTAATACAGGTAATACAGCGACCCGGCTCAGAACCGCGGAGATCTCGTATACCAAGGTACATATATAGGTATATAATATATTAAAGGACGGTGGTGGCTCGAACTTTTTTTCCTCGACTAACATATTTCATTATTTTTACACCAGCCGTCCTAAAAATGTTTCCATTTCATCCTTTTAATAATGATATAATATTGTTGTGGGTGCGATTTGACGGTACTATTCGCGGACTTGCGTGGATGTCGTCGGAATATGGATACACTGTGGCGATTGTCCGACCGGGAACGTACAGGTATTATAATAATGTGCACTTAATACGAATAAAATATTAAAAAATATATACGCGGAATATTTAACAGTGCTACTCCGCGGGCGACGATGACAATGTAATTGTACCTAATATCGTACATACTTTTTTTTTATATTATTATTATTGTTATATTGCAGTATACACGAACGACGAGAGCGGGGTAAATAGTTTGAAAAATGAAAAAAACAACAGCCGATGCGAATCGAATTCGTTCGGAGGATAATGGTAAAAACCAATAAACGCGGCGGCGGTTTTTTGTGTCACCCAATCGTTTTCACGGCACCGTGGGTTCTATCATAATATATAATATTATTATTTTTAAGACAAATAGTCGTGTACTGCTGACGCTGCCACGAATATCCGGTGCCACCATTATGGTGACGGTTAATTCATTTTTTTGTCGTAGGCACTATATAATATAATATATATACCGAACCACCACCACCCTCCCCCCACCGACGATAACTGCGGTCATAACCTCACTTCGTGTCTCGGCGGTGTTCCGTTCGAGATATTATATAATAATAATAATAATAATATGACGAAACGATAAATTACGGATTTTATTTGTTTTCTGTTTTCTGTTTTTTTTTTTTTTTATAGAGGTTCGGCTGATAGGTATTAGGCACTCTTACCCCCATTATTATACATGATATGTACACCGTTGCAGCAGGCGGTGTATCTCATGTCGTTATAAACATGTTTATAATGGCCGTATAAAGTACACTGTATTATATAGATGGATCAATAAAATAGAATTTAAAAACGAAAAATAACGATACTTTGTTTTTGACGTGCAATTCTTCTACGGTTGGCTAAAATGTTTAAGCACACAGTTGCAGCACACTTACACGCGGACAATATATAACGTAGTCCTACAACTGAGTATATTATATCGGATTATGCAGCTAAACATCGCACTTTGTTTCTAAAAATGTTGATGGTAAAATCGTTGACTTTGGTGCACTACGCACCTACAACTATTAACGCAAGGAATTACTACGACTTCTAAAGATTAGTAAAATTCATCAACAGTTTTACTTTTTAGGAGGAAAATACATCTACTTTTTACGGGGTTCTAGATAGGCAATTCTAAAGACATTAAAATTACCAATTTTAATCTTAAATAATATAATATTAAATTAAAATACTCAGTTAATGTCAGATCTCACTGTGTCAGTGCCAAAAATGGATACATAATGCTAGACAAAAAGGCGAGTACAATATTTACAGCAGATTTACAAAATTTTTCAAACTAATATACAAGAAAACGTCTTCATAAATATATCATATCGTACGCCGTGCCTATCGTTTTTATTTATTTATTTTTTTTTTTTATGTCAATAAGTACTTACTAACTTGCAATAAACAAGTGAATAAAATGAAAAAAAAAATGAATCGTTATGAATGATTGATTTGGTTTATCATTAAGTTATAAAAAAAAATACTACCACTCAGATAAAGTAATTTTCTATACTTATGAGTTATGACTATAAATATATATTGTACGAATTTGGTAAATCTACTGTGACCACGGCTGTGTCTGTAATTTTATCGCATGAAAAACTATTTTGAATGATAAATTATGGGTGATGTGGCGTCCTCTTAATTAAAATAACTGAAATAAATCTAATATTTACTAAAGCTAAGTATAATATTTTATTAATAAATTGTTTATGTTTATGTTTTGTTAACTATATGAAATTTGAAATCTAATGAAGCACACAAAATATTGTGACCGGGTCATTAAAAGCGCACGTATACGTGCTAACGTGTTTAGTGGAAACCCACCTTGATGTGGTATACTGGTATATAATGTATAGTTGTTAACCAAGACCATTGTTGGTCGGTGTAACGGAAACGAACACATGTGTTCTGCAGAAAAGTCCAAAATTGAGACCTGTACCGTCCGATTCTATTGCTGAAACCGATTTTTGTCGTCCACTAGCACGATTGGTATTTCAATAGCGTTATGTGCAGATCGACGACATTCAGAAATCCGAAGAAATGTCAAATGAGATCATGTTATGACAAATATATGTGACTTTCGTCTCGCATAGGCGCAACTTGTGTTAAAATTCTCACCTGTAACAAAACTATTAACTCAAAATAAAGGCCTTATATATAAATCAATAAGCAAAATTCTTTTGAGGTGGGGTGATGGGGCTAAATCGTAGTCACAGTTTGTACTTACTTTACCACAATAAGTATATTGTATATGTGATGAAATAATACAATTAGCCATCGGAGTAAGAAGTCACCTATTATTGACACTTAAGTTCACTTAAATAGTCACTACATTAAAATCCTTTAGGCATATAGATACAAAATCATGGTTCCTTATTTTATAAATTATAATACAATGAGGATTAACTCACCTTTGTGTAATATAACAATCACCAGTGTCCAAGGGGTAAATGACATTATAGCACTGTGTATGACAGGGTGTAACTTAAATAGCCTATCTATAACGCCGTTTGATTATAATTGTACGATTGAAATTTAAATACAAATATTGTACTTATTATTTCAAACATATTTAGCAATTATTTTAATAGTTTATTGACTATTGTATATATTTACTATACATAAACCTATTAAGTATTTTTTTTCCCCGCACGGTTCCCTACCTTACAGCAAAATTCTATCTTTAAACTATCATGAAAAAATATTGTTGATTTACGGTCAATGTTTTATTAATTCCAATATGTTCAACTTATAAGGGACTTCGGATTAAATTTTCAAGCCTTTTGACCAAGCAAAAAATGTTTATTGACATTTATATAAATAAAAATTGAAGACAGTAACATTTTGTAAGCCAACAATTATTATTTCAATACTAATCTGTATTAAAGTTGATATCAGAGCATTTATTCTGCTAGAAAACTTTTCTGTAGACACAAAAAAATATATCATTGTAAAATCATTAGATTGATCGCTGAGAATCCAATTTAAATCAAATCATCATTAATTATCTGAACTCTATTGGTACTATTGTTAATAACTCGTTTACTAAGTTATAATACAGAATTCAATTTTAGAAAATGCAAAAAAATGGTACCTCCTATAGGCATATAATTTTAAGAATATACAATTTAATATATAATGAACATGAGTTGTTCAGTTGATACAGACAATACAACGACACTTAGAATTAAAAATCATATGATACCTATCAGTTTTTGTTTTGTTTAAAAAATATAATTTATAATTTATATGATAAACGTATAGTAAGGTTTTTAATTTCCAAATCTAATATAATATTATATTTGCAAATATCCGAAATTAAATATTTAACTTTCTAAAAAAGGTATTGTTTTAGATTATATATTATATTCTACTGTGATCATAACAATTTAGAATCACTTATTTTCAAAAACTGCATTTTATTATGTCTGGTATCACAAATTATAGTTTTACATACTAATGTATTTTGTATAATAATAATCGTAATAATATAATAATTTGATTATTTTATAGTCAGATACTCTATAACCAATAATCAGAAATAAAAAATTAGTAATGTCATAATAATTGATTACATTTATTGAAGATCAGAAATTAATATTTAAATAGCATTAAAATTAATACACATTGAAGTTCCAAAGGTAAAAAAAAAATATTACCAGTATGCCAATAACATACAAATAATACATCAGTTTATATAAAATGAATTACAGTTCTATAACGTTATAATTCTATTACCTACTTAACAATTCATTATCAATAGATCAAGCATAAAGTATATATTCCATACAAAAGTAAAATATTAAATAAACATATTAGTGAATATGGTCCATAAAATTATATATATTTTAATTATTTGATATTAGTTATTACTCAATAATAACCATGAAGTAACTTCTCAATCAAGCAATACATTTTCAAGGACAATATGAACCAATTTTATAACTAATCAATCTTCTTCTGCCACCATTAAGCTCATACTAAGTTTTGGTTGCATAGAGCTCAAGAATGTTTGTTCATCTCCACGAATACTTAAATGGATTTCATCAACTTTTTTGTGACCCATCATTGGGGCTCGTTCCCATTTGGAACCATTACAATTTTTGCACGAAATCAAAGGGAACATTGTCAAACAAGCTATTCTCGAGTTGCAATCATTACATTTGAAAAACCTTTTAGTAGCATCAAGTACACGCAACGTATGTTTTTCAGTTTTACACCATTCAGATGCTGAAAACCAAGTATATTTGCATACCAGACAACGTACAGCTTTACATTGCACCTTGTATGTGTTCATCATTTTGTATTCCATTTTTTCCTTTTTATCCATTTGATCAAAATATTTGTCTTCAGCTTCTTGCTGAGCTGTATCAATAAGATCTTGGTTCTGAGAAGTAGCTTTCATAAGTTCTAAAAATCTTGGTGAAACTTTTTCTTCGACAGCAACTTTCTTCTTTTGGCCTAAATCTAAAACAATGTCTTCAGGCAATTTTCTTTTTTTACCACCCTTACTTTTTTCAAATAAATTGGGATTTTCTTTTTGAATTGTCCCATTTGATTTAATCCAATTCAATGCACTAGCTTTGGCATATTTTGGACGCATAGATCCAAAATTTTTTTGATTTGAAGAGCTACCTAATATATCTTTGAATGTACACATTTTTTGTGCTTCTTTATGATCAATATTCTTTTTTCCTGACCCACTCATTTCATTAGTTTTTAAATCACTAACAGAGTCTTTAATAGCAGTAGCTCGACGATTAGCAATAGTAGCACGAGGTGCAGTGGTAAGAGATTTAATTGGGTCTAACGCAAGCAGTTTGCCAGCATTCAATCGTTGAAGCTTCACTTGGTCTTCTTTCATTAATTGTGAATGATTAGATTTAGTAGACACAAAACTTCGACCACCATAAAACACTTCGTTTTTTCCCAACACCTATCATAATAATAATGAAGATAAACAATTAATAAAACTTATATATTTTAAATATGTACAATAAAATACTTTATCACGTAAACTGTGGGCGGCTGTTGGTCTAGAATTTCCAATATTTGCTCTTTGACTACAATGCTTGATATATTCTTGTTTTACATGATATGTACAAACATCACAGTTATTAATGTTTACAAACATATCACACTTGTCTCCATTTTTCTTAGTTCCTTTACAAGTCCCGAAATCTTTGGATCTGCCCCACAACATCACTTGATCACCACTATTTATGGATAATGCTATTTCATCTTTCTTGTCTTTACCATCCATTTCTATTTATAAAGCAAAAAAAATAATAATAGTTAATATATCGTACTTAATCAGTACGACTCGAAAGTTGTAGGACTTAAAGACTAAAGTAGACAAAATATATATGTAAATATGTTTAAATTTTTTTTAAATATGGAAACAATTTTATTCAAAGTTCTAAAAAATTTTGTTAATTTAATAATCATTATTTTTAATTAACAGTATTGTATTGTTAGTATATCACTATATTAAAATTGATTTACTAAATAAATTTAAAATTTAAAAGATAGATCTCATGAGTGGAGAACTGTTTTCAATGTTAATTATTGAACTGAAAAAATATTATTAGTACCTAAATAGTATTAACAGAATTATATTTTCAATATTTGAGAAATTGAATTTGATCATTGGGGTCTTTGTCAATGCTTATTTCAAATGGGTAGTATGCAGATTATGTGATTCATTTATCTATGTCAATATTACCATATGCATGATACTACCCCCCTTCACCAAGAGAAGACATGTGTGGTCAAACCGAATGAATCAAACCGATAACTGTGCGAGTCGTAGTCAACTACGTGACTATTACTTCGGCTCAAAATTGTATACTAAAATGAAACACTTAAGAAATAAATTTAAAAAGGCCCCTTTTTTCTAAAATGTACTTAATATGCAGAATACTCAACTTCCTACACCTTCTAAGCTTTACTAATCAGGTATATTTGGTTGAAATAGAAACTGATCCGATTATTATCTTAATACCCACTCTCAGTGTACTACAGAAGACCCCTCTATGCGGAATATTAGCACGGCGTAGTTGTTTAGAGAACTGTTAATCTATGGTCAACGCACTGTACGTCCTCTTGTTAATTAGATTTTAGTTCATTGACTATCAATTTGAATACACAATACTATAAACATAATGTTTTTGCAAAACAAGGAATTCAATATACTGTCTACCCTAATTTTGATTATATTCATTACTATAGAACTCACAAAATAATACCCTAAATTGTTTTAACAAAATAACAGAAATGGTATACTTAATACATATAACAGAAAGTCATGATTTATTAATTTTATTTTTACACATAATTTGTGTATGGTTATCTGATTATTATAATAGTCATTAGTCAATACGTCTCACCTTTTGGATTCAGTATTCCAACAACAAATCCTACTTCTGTTTTCCATAAGTCAGCATGTGAGCGGCCAAATAAAAATAATGTAATAGTGTTCATACCTGGTTTTAAGTCACTTATTTTCCATATGCTAAAAGTAGAACCTACAATATAAGAGTATTTAAGAAAAAAAACCAAATAATTAAACTATAAACGAGGCAGTAAAATCATACCTTTTTGTGAAGTCTTTGGAAGAGATTTGTTTACCAAAACGCCAGCTACAACCCAATCGGAATTGTCTGCAGACTTAAGATGTGCTTTAACTTGGCTAACGGGTACTGGTACTTTACCGATCATCCTGTCTTGAATTGTCTGAGATGACAACAGTGGATTTATCATACATAGACCAAACACAGGGTCTGCTGAGGGATCAAATCCAAATTTCGGTAATTTGGGTATGGACTTCTTCTTTGGTTCACATTTAACTACCTCTTCATCTAAATCGACAATTTTCGACTTCATCGATTTGAAAAAGTCACTAAATGTTCCGGCTGCCTTTTTAGAATAACTCTCAGCCAGTGGACTACCGTTGTCGATGTTGTCTTTTATTACATCTACAGATATTAAAAAAAAAAAACGGAACGCGTGATTCAAAAACAACATAATATTACTATAATTATACGTTGCCGATAGATTCTTAAACTAACCGATTGGCGATTATACACATACCCTGTTTAGTGTCTATGATTTTTTCCGTAGTTGTCGGAACGCCATCGAGTTCAGCATCCAAGAACAGAGCCAAAGCTTTTAGATCGTCGTCGTCGGAGTTCATGTCGCCGGACATAGGACACGAACCGCGTTCGCGAAGAGGTCAAAAATGTAGTACAACGTTAGCTGCAGTTGTGTCAGACACTCAAGACGTGAGTAGAAACTCGTATGTGCATCATCTGTTCATTTATTTTGTCAATTACCTATAATCATAGATCAAAGAATACAATTATTATAAACTATTACTATCGTTTATCGACGAGACCAAAATAATACAATATTGTGAATTTAAAATTATCACGACAAAATATAATTTGTCATGTTATTATTTTACCGTAAGTGATTTTTGATGATACGCACGCATATTGTCGCATTCGTGTATATTTTACTTTGTGTTATTTTGGCGGCAAACGCAATACTGATAGTAAACATCGGTCTATCAATCGTAATTTTATGATAATAAAGTGACCGGCGGCGCCATCTAGCTCAGGGTAATTTAACGACGGTGTGTTCGAACCGTACTGTGTTTAGTGCCTCCACTACAGACTGTTAACCACAGAACATTGCAAAACCGCTAAAACAAGAAACACGAAACACTTTATTTCTATCGATTAGAAACTAGACTTCCGAGGTGTGCGACCTCAGTACAAAGCTCAACACGACAACACATAATAAATAATATTATGAATTATTAACTAACAAGTAAACCATGATACCTAAACTTTCCTAAAGGTACGTTTTGCATTTTATTTGAACTGTAAAATATTGTTGTACACTGTAGTTACCTAATAATAATTGTTAAAATAGTTCACACCAAGGCACCAAGCCAATAATATAAAATGATTGATACCTTTTTCAACTAAAGAAAATATGTTTAGAAGTGTAAATAATTAGGTACTATGCTAATAAATCGCATACAACAATAATAATAAAGCATGACAAGCATAGGTCCGTCAACCGTTTTAATCAACATTTTGAACGAGCCATTTCAAATAAGCCGAGTTCATCACATAATTGATTCTTAGAACATTGAACAACTCTTCCTGTATAGGTTGTACCTAATTAGTAGCTCTTAGCCTCTTCCTGCAATTCTCTTTTATACAATTTGAAATAATTTATAACTAATAACAAAAGGTAGGTACCAATCTATAAACATGTTGTATCTATATAGATTATACCATCATAGACCATAGTACAGACTATAGTAGGTATATTATAGTACTTACATGATTATTTACATATTTATAATAGTTGGGCATCAGTTTTCAATTTAAAATCTGTGTTTTATTACATTATATTATAAATTATTAAATTTGTAATCTTGATCTGGTAGTCTCGGACTGTGGTATAGGTTAACAGGTGGCAGATAGGTATAACATTTAATTATCCCTACGCATAATTTCCACGTGTTGCATATTTTAATTATTAGACTTTTTAAATCTACCTATGTATAACAATAGTATGTGTTCATTTTTAATATAATTCATGTATTATTATTATTAATATTATTAAATAGTTGAAATATAAGTTAAAAATAATGATAAGCTATGCATTTCATAATATTATCGTATACTAGTATAATAAATGTATAATGAATAATGATTAAGTGTCTATGTATTATAGTACTATAAAGTCTATGTGAATTATCTTATCTTTTTTTGTTATATAGCGTGTCTCACCTAGTTGTTTCCATTAATTTTTTAGTTTAATATAATATTTGATATTTTTACTTAAATAGAAAGCTATACTCATCACATTCATTATAATTCATATAGTATTTTTTTGATTACGACGTCGTACTCACATTGTTGTTTCTGTCTTATACACGAAGGGCCTTATTTACACAAGGACATCTTGGGTATTTGTCCAGGGCCCATGCGAATACGGAATAAGGCCCACTTACTGGATTTAGTTAGGTATTTACTCATACAAAAGTTGAGCGTAAATAAAAAGTTGTTCTATGTATATCAAAGATTTTAATATTTAAGTTAATTTTCCTGCATATATTATATATAACAAAAAAAAGCTTAGTGGAAAGTCAAATACAAATTTTATGAACGTTTAAAGTTATTTAGCATTTACTAATGGCTACCAAGTACCTATATTACGTAATAGTAAAATAAATTACTTTAATCATAATAATATCATAAAATATACTAATAGGTTGACGGACTGTCTTTGGTATTTCCTTAGAATCGTTATTCATAAACTATTGTTTATGAATAACGATTTTATATCTTTGAATTAAAATTTAACACATCCATTAACAATTTAAGGTGACTTTTCTAGACACCTAATGTACAGCAGAACGTTATCCACTTGCAGTGACTTGCCCGTTTTTTTGCAATTAATTTTATTCATTAAACATTGTTATATTTTTCATTTAAAAAATGTTACTTAAAAGTTAAAAATATTTCAACGTTCAGCTAAAATAAAATAAAAATAAAAAAGGGGCTCTTCTGTACAGTAGGTTACAAGTGGGTYACTGTATAATGGATGGTATTAATTTTGAATTCAATGATATAATATAATTRTATAAGAAAAACGATTCTGAGCGGAGACGGTATGTCAGTCTAGGTATAAGACATATTATATACTTATCTATGGTATTAAATACATATAATAGGTACCTCTAATAAATTCCAAATTAATCATATCACAATATCCATTAGGTACTTATAACGCGATATACATCAACAACAAAACCTGATACTATCATAGATATATAATAGTGTACTTTTGAAGTTTCAAGTACCCACGAATAATATACAATCACCACAAAATAACTAAAATAGTTATTCTAGGTTTTTATTAAGTAATTTCGTTCAAATTTGAACTTAAAATGACTATAAAAATAAACTGTGCTTCTGTATTTTTTAGATTTTTGGTAATAGAATTAACTACTTACGTGGAATAGAAACTGAAAATGTCCATAAACAGCTCAAAATAAGTCAAAATATTTGGAAAATGTTATTTTGTATAGAAAATGCTAATATAAACATTCAGTAAAAATTTCATGTACCTATACGGTAATTTGTTTAAGAGTTACACAAAAAACCAAAATCGATTTTTTCGAAAACAATATATCAGGAGCTTTAAATTACATTTTCACTCTTTTTTACCCTTCAAATAAAATTATATTGATATTTATAGAAAAAAAAACTAAAAAAATTGAAAACTGATAATGTCCGTAAACACCTCAAAATGAGTCAAAATATTTTATAATATAATTGTATAGTATATAGGAAATGCTAACTTAAACATTCAGTGAAATTTTCAAGGATCTACAGTTATTCGTTTTTTAATTACAACAAAATAAGAAAATCGTTACATGAGAAATCGAGTGAATATCAAATGTTGTAAAAATATGAATTTTATACGCTCATAAAAATTTAATTTGAGTTTCTTGTAGAGATTTTTTTTTTGATAAAGATAGACAAACTTATGAGGAATCTTGTATACAATTTTCATATCTTAGATTTAAAAAGAAAATTTTTATGAATTTCTAACTCGAAATAATTTCCAAATTTTCGTCATTTTTACGTATTTTGTCAATATTGGAACTTTAAATGCTTATAACAAAAAACTGTGACTAAAGATTTTTAATATTTTTCAAATGTCAGTGTAACAATATAGTAGGAGCCTTGTATTAAGTTTTCAAGTATTTTTACTCAACAATTAAAGTTTTATTGACATTCATAGAAAAAAAAAAAACTAATAAAATGGGAAACTGAAAATGTCCCTAAACAGTTCAAAACATATTAAAATATTTTAAAAATTGTATCATGTATAGAAGATTTAAATATAAAAAACTAGTAAAAATGTCATGTATTGAATGAACATATTGTATTATATGAACATGTATGTTCATTTGTTTTAGAGCAACAGCAAAAACAAAAATCAATTATGTGGAAAACCGATTCTGCGTAAAAATTCCCGTTTTTCCTTAATTTTTATGTTGATTTTCCCGGTGCTTGTGAAAACTATTGGGAATTTTCAAATTTGACCTCCCTTATGCACCAACTACCAACTACTATTCACTTTCCCGTCGAACAGGGTACTGTTGAAGAGAATCGAAGCAGTTTTACTGCCCCAAACCGATATGACAGACACAAAAATAAAAAAAACACACATCACTGTAAAATCAATACATTCATCGTTCCACTCAGAATCTAAAAGAATGTATCCTATAGAAATCTTATTCATTGAAAAATAAATCATTGCTAACATTAATTTCGGGCAAGTTAACGATTCATTTTCAGAATAAAATGCTAGAAAAAAATTATAAAAATTGTTAAGATTATGTAATATGCCCCACATTCGAATATTGTTTAATTTATCAACTATAATTTAATTTACATATTATAAAAATATTCCCGTTTTTTTTCTTTTGTCCCGCGCCTCAAGAATTCTAAATCAGGCTCTGTTAAAACACACGCGTAACATAACAAATCAACCTACCGGATTCTTAACATACAGTGCTGCAGTTTATAGTTTTATAGTTAATCTTAATACAGCTATATAGTTAATATAAGAGCAAACTGACATATAAACGAATATGTAGAGGAGAATGTAAACTTTGCTTGAGCCTTGAGTGAATAGTTTTTTGTCATATGTTTATTTCAAAATTAGTTATATGAATTTTAAATTTTAAATTATTCAAGTACTTATAAATGATAATAAAATAAAAATATGAAAAATTTCGTCGCTCGAGCACAGTTCATACAACTTAATTATATGTAAATTTGCTCCAATATTAACTGTAAATAATCTCTAGTAAGAATTTGGTGGGTAGAATTGTTATGTTAAATATGTGTGTAAAAGACACCAGTACACGATACAACACCTGCTGGTATGACGTCCTCTTAAACTTAATATACAAAAATTAAAATATTTATTTTTGCTTTTGTTTTTCTCGAATATCTGAAATATTCAATTTTTAAAGCTAAAATGTTAATTTTTTAAATGTTGAATAACGAATTTCCATTGTGCATTAATGTGTATAGTTAGATGTATTAGGCAGGTGTAGTACCCAGTATACTGGGTATTGTTGTATCTATTGAAGAAGAAATAGTAGACAACTTGGTATTTTACTAAATAAAGTAATACACCTAGTGTACATCTCCTATTCGCGATTGAAGGCGCTACCTTGTGGAAGTCATCAGAACTATTATAACGGGGAAGATGTGTATAGTACAGTACTACAGGTCTACAGTACACAGTACCGCACATGAAATACAAATTAATAAATAATTAATTAATTGTAATTTATTGTAATATTGTATGAATATTATATTTTTAGTTGTATGATGTATGATCATAATTATTAACTTAGTCCAAAAATACTAATTAATAATACCCATAATGCTTGTTCTATTCCACAGTGTTAAAATAGGTAGGTAATTAATACAATTAATTACATTTATTTTGTTGTAATTAAAAAAAAAAAAAAAAAAAAACGAATGACTGTGAACATTTAACTGAATGTTTACATTTTCATTTTCTATACACTGTATTTTTTTATTTTTAAAACTGTTTTATTAAGAGTTGTACAAAGGAAGTTAGCTTTTCTAGTCACAATTAAATTATGAAGTACACAAATCGCCTGAATTATTTTTGTAGCTTTTTCAGGTCTGATTAGCATTTTATTTTCTAATACGTTGAACCTTTTTACCATAATTCCAAATGCACATTCAACTATTCTTCTCGCACGGGATTGACGATAGTTTGTTGTACATACCATAAACGTTTTTCGTTTGTTAAATTTCTACGAGGGAAATGTCTCATAAAATTAGGTAAAAGTGGATAAGCCTCATAGCCAATAAATACAAAAGGGAAATCTTCATTTATATTTTGGTCAATTTTTTTTGGGTGCAGGCAAATCTAATTTATTTGGAATTAATTGTTTAAAAAATAAGGATTCATTGAAAATCCCACTATCACTAGACCAACCATAATCTCCAACATCTATTACAATAAACTTAGCGTAGCATCAACTACTGCTTGCAGTAGAAACTAGAAAGTAGACTAAGTAAACTAAGTAGAAACTAGAAAGTAGTATAAGTAGACTGTAGAGTGTAGACAGCACGGGCCTCGGCCGCCGGGCGACCATGTTCCCCGTTAGTCTTATCATTAGTATTGGCTAGTGCGCTACCTATATTTCCGTTCAATCGCGAATGGGCAGGTATATTACTATTTTTAAAATAGAACAACTATTTCGGGTTTGTAACTATTTTAAATTTCGTTTTATACATGCCGTTGCAATAAAAACCTATTATTATTATTATTATTATAATAATACGATGGTCTGTTTTTAAGAATTATTAGGTGCATATCTAGGTAATTCAATTACCAGTCATAGTATAACTGTATAAGTCATATATTAAGTATGTTAGATTTTATTACCTTAAATATTATTTGTTTAACTTTTGTCGATTAGGTACCTATAAGTAAATATTATGTTCGGACATTGACTAATCAGTAAAAAATTATAGTATTCTACATATTTATATTTTATACTAATGAAATATAGCCTATGTACCTATAGTCACATTATACATTAGTAAAAATTTAGTAAATACTATTGATTATCATTAGGTCAATTTAATATTCAACATTATGTAGACTATTGATAGTAGGTAAATAAAAAAGGTGGGCCAGTTGGTACCGTTTTGCTGTACATTAGATGTCATGTGGAGGGGGACGAGGTGGCCGAGCGGTCTAACGCGTCGGCCGCGGCGCTGGCAGTCGCGGGTTCGATTCTCGACCACCGGGCGGCATTTTTTTCCGGGCAAGTCACGGTGTCCGGAAAACAAGTGCCGCCATCCCCCCACTCCGGGGCATGGCAGAAACCTACGGGTGCCCCAATAAAAATTCTGCCACCACAAACACACGTGTTTACAAACCAACAGTTCCCTCCCCTACAAACTAAACAAACAAACAAACAAACAAAAACAGCTAATGGCCATAGTTGCCGGGCTTAATGATCAATGAAAAAAAAAAAAAAAAAAAAAGATGTCATGTGGGTCACTGTAATTGAGTAATACACACATGTCAATCGCGTCTTAATAACGCATAATGTACCAAAATTTAAATCCAGCAGTTCTTATTTTATTTTGGTAGCAATGGCGAACGTCTATCAAATGATTTTTTCATGGGTAGGGTGGGTTCCGTGGATCTATTCCCTTCATCCCCCCTCAACCCTCGTTTGACCACTACTGATTGTTAGCTTAAGTATTAGAGTAAAATGATCTATGTATTATCAATTTTAAATGTAAGAACATTATCTGTGTTCTTTCGTTGGTTTTTTACGATATTTTAATTTTTAAGTGAGTTATAAGTATGTGAAATATTAATACTAAGACGAGCAACTAGCCTCAATTTGAACAGTCACTTAAGCTGAATACTTAGTCACAACTTGCTTACTTACAGTTTTAATTAAATTAATTATTTGGACTTAGAATATATTAGCATAATTACTTTATTTGAGTTAAAATAAATACAAATTATAATATCATCTTCGTAAATCATTTCAAAATACTTCCATTAATTCAACTGTAGTAGTTGAGTATATTACAATTAGCGCTGTGGATGGGGTGTCTCAAAAGAGATACTTAGAGGAAACAGAAAAATAATTAAAAATTTTGAAAATTTTTCTATCATCTAAATTCAATCAAGGAGGAAAATTCATCACTGGATCACCGTTGGGAGATTGATCACCTGCCAACAACTCCGAGAAAGAGTCCTGTACAACTAACATACACAACTACAATCAACAGTTCAAATGGAAGTACCAGCAAGAAAATCAACTATTGTACCCGCCGCGTTGTTGTAAGTACTTAGCATAATTAAATTTGTTGTTCATCTCTTATGACCATAGTATATTATAAGTGAAATTTTAATTGTGTTAAATAAAATAAAATAATAATTGTTTGAAACATTGAAGAAAATAAAAGTTAAATAAAATAATAAATTTATTTTAAGAATAAAAATAAACTATTGAGAATAAAATATATAAAATAAATTCAGATCTAACTTTTTTGGATCCAAACTTTAGTTTGTAACTTTTATCAGTTTCTCAAACTCCTCATGATTTTTTTCTTGTCTAATTCTGCTTAACCACCTCGCTAAGTTTTTTGAAGCGCGATTAAAATCAGGAATACACGGAGGGCGAAACATTACTTTCGACTGACTTGGAATCTTTTAATAGTTTTTTTGAAAAACTATAGAATCTCTTGGACCTAGCTGATTGAACTGGAAAATTAAAAATAGGATTTCTTCCGTGATCAATAGTACATATATATACTGGTTTATATTTCTTTTCTTCGTAGGTTTTGTATTGTAGTCTTTGTAGAAGAATATCGCTTGTTGTTACTTTGGACTTGTTTTGAATATTAAATAGCTATAATTATGAATGCTATTGTTGAATATGTTTTCATCACTTTACTCACATTAAATGTTGTTCAATTAACTATATCCGCATGTCACTATTTCCGTCTCCGTATAATTTATCAGATCGTAAGTATCTAAATGTATTAGAAGAACATCCAATAGTCAAATATAATTCTACTCTTATCTTTGGAGTAGTTTATAATGATTATCAAATATTGAGTTCTCTTGCTAACTTTGCAAAGGCTAATGTGGATGGATAGCGTCGTAAAACTGTAGATGAAGTTATAGACGCATTTGAGGTTCTAACTATGGTCAATCTTTTATATCAATATGTTCATGTTCTGTCCCCGTTGCCGATGGTAGATATTGTTGTTTTACAGATGAATGTCAATTAGGTTGTACATACTGTAATTCATGTATTGGATCCGATGACTATTATTCTGGTTTTAAGTGTAATGATAGACAGGTTATGCATGAAGTGATGTCTTATTACTCTATTTTTGATAGTGGACATAACACAGTGCATCGTACAAAGCGTCGGCTTGAAAATTATTCATCTAATATACCAACATCCAATATAACATACCGTGTCGGTTCTCAAATTAAACGTAGTAATCGACCTATTAATGGGTTGCCAACAAGGAAACCTTTAAAGCGCAAGTTTAAGAACAATGTACGTTATTGTAGTTCAAGTTCAGAAGATTCTTCGTTTGAAAAATATGATCATTGTAAAACATTTGATGCGAAAATAACGGAACGGCTTAATTAAGCAGGTTGTGCCGAATGGTGTCCACATATTAGTAGTGTATGTAAATACACTAAAGGCAAAATAGGTAATGCTGGTTACAATCATAATGGAGGACTCTCTTATTATTGTACAGATTCTTGATATCAATATTACAATTATTAATCATTTGATACTTACATCATGTTTCAATAATCAATTAAATCAATTAATAAAGGCCTTGATATATCGGCCTGGCTTGGTTTTATTTTATTTTCCAAAAAAAAAAAATAGCATAAAAATACAAAAGTAACTAAATTTTATAATTTTAGGAAATCAATAATCTAATTATGAATGGGTAGGTAGTCATTGCAAGAGATAAACATAAACTTAGCAATCCAAGTACACACTAACCCAGAACAAAGAGAATGGTATAATTTTACAGAATGTTTTAATTATCACATAGTTTTAGCTAATAATTCTATATTGGTACTGTACCAAAGTAGGGAAATTTTAGAAATAATCAGGTGTGTAAAGAGATTTGTGACCGATATGGTTTTAGGAAGAGATTTAGCAAATCCGATTTGTTTGGATTTGGCTAGGTATATTGAAATTATACCCAGTACGACAGCTTTCCTGTCTTATGAAAGATAATATAATATAACATATCAAATTTTAACATATTTATTTAAACACGCACTTATTAAAATATACTGGTCTACAATGCCATTGGGGATATTACATATTATATCATATATTAATTATTACTTTTAACCAACATTTTGTTGTAATTAATAAATATATACTTTGTAAACTAACATGAAATATTATGGTAAAATTGTCTTAATCAAATTACTAATCATTATTTTTATTGTATTTAAATTATATATTGTGTAAAACAACTAACAAGAATATTATTGTTTTATGTTTCATAATTCATTGACTTAAGTAGTATATAATATATCATATCTACATATTATTCGGGCTCTTAATTATCGAGAGGGGCTTTGGATTTCTCTATAGGCTTAGCACCCTATACTCACATATTGCACCTATGCTGATAACTGATAAGTGATGAATCCATTTATCCATGTGATTATTGAAATAAATTCATTGAATAAATTCAATTAAAATAATATTATTTAGTAATTAATAATCATATTTATAAACACATTTATGTTCTTACTACATGTCTGCACGTTTGTAGTTACTACAAATTCCTTCTAATTTCTATAAAATAGACAATAGGCATATAAAACACAAATGAGCAATTTATATTTTTAAATCGTTAAAATAGCGATAGTGCTAAAATATAATATAGCAGATTATATTTACACTAATTAGTAATTATATAGGTACCAATATAATCTATATGCGATATTTCTACATACGTATATTATATTTCTATATTGCGTAATTTCCACATTTGTTTTAGTACAATGCTACAATATAACAAGACACTGTCAAACATGTGGTAAAAAATAATTTAATCACAGACCGCAATAATTAATTTTCGAAAGAAAAAACTTATTATAACATACCAATATATGGTTGCACGTGTTTAGTTAAGACTGAAAACAATTACCGTGAGAATGCATATTAAGTTGTACATATTATGATGGGACGATATCTGATCTGGTGCGCAAAATATGTATATCGTATACGCGTGTACCAAAACAATATTTAGACCGTTCACGAATCAAGACATTTTTTCTGTTTTGGTTTAATGGATTTACGGATACGGTATACTTAAACCAGTATTGTGTTGTACGGCTGTAATGAGTTTTTTTAAATACAATATTTTTTCTCCGTCCCTGTTGCGCATTTATAATAATATTATAATAAATAATAATATAATACTGCACATTACACGCTATACATACATGTATAATAATACGCACTGTATATATATAGTGTATATATGGTGAACCTATTGTTCCCTACCCTATCCTCCTCAGTCCTCGTCACTATACAGACCTCGACGTCTCGCGTATTATTTATCTGTAGGACCGTTGACAACATAAAGTGCTCAGCTATTTTACATATTATTATTATACATAAATACGGCCATAAAGAACTATACAGGAATAAAAAATATCGTCTATTTTTTTCGTTCTTATGTATATATATATATATATATGGTGCGTTACAGTCAGGACGCGAGAACGCACTGTCCCATTCACCCGCGAGAGAACAACTGCATGGCGTGGGGAGCTAAAAGAACTCATCGTCCAATTCAAATTTGTGCATTGTTTATAATAATTTTTTTTTTGTTTCCCACACACCCGTCCGTATACTCATAGATTAGTTTGGGCGAAAAAAAAATTATATTTCAGCTGCTTGCAGATTCTCTGTCGCGGTGTGGGTTTTTTTTCCAGAGTTAAATTTTTTTTTTTGTATACAGATACACAATATCATGTACATTGCATTGCATGGGATCAATATTATAATAATATGATAGGAGTTTTTTTTAAAATTTTTTTTTGCATCCAGAATTAACAAATCCTTTCAATTAAACCGGATTTTATACTTGCTATAATAATATCTGTTACTGCACCTTTCAAACTCTGAACAGGATGTTTCAAAGAATACAATATTAAACATATATATATATATGTTATAATTTTATACGAATACCACTTGATTTATTATATTATTATAAAGTAAATAATAAATATCAAACCGGAAAGGACAATTCTGCACACGCACCAAGAAACACACGCATATAAACAATAAATATAGAATATTATTATATAAATACAATAAGCATATTATTTATTATAATATTCTTTTTTTTTT
>WHPZ01584823.1:0-17974 GCA_016617965.1 Macrosiphum rosae
TCAAATCAGGCATTTTACTAAATGTCTAGGAAAATAGTCAAATAATTTAATTTTTATGCAATTTCACCATCCGCCTAGCCATTTAGTTAAATGTCTATTTCAAGTCACCCAAATAATAAAAATGAAACATTGTGTGTTATTTTAAAAATTTTATTATTTATTATTGAGTAAAATACGGAGGTATAGGTAAATGAAATATTTTATTGTTTTAAACTTAAATTATAAATATATAAATAGGTAATTACTAATTAGGTATGATAGACGTAATATAGAGATAGTACGAGTATATTATTACCCTATAGTTTATAGTACGAGCAGAGAAATTTTTTTTTATATTTTTATCTGAATTTTAAAATATAATCATTATAATGTCCACAGTGAATTATTTTATGAAAAATTGATATCAATTTAAGACGACCAAAATAAAAAAAAATCGTAGGCTCAGGAATAGACTACAACAAAGCTCTAAACGAAATCAATGGTGCGAAATTGAATACAGGTACAACTAAAACTCAACACCAATATTACCTATTTATGTCGTAAATATGATCTGATTGAAGTAGGAAATGTTAAACATTTTATTTTTAAAACAAAAACAAAAACTAAAACTGAAAATATTATTTATGTTGTATCTTGTGAAAATTATTTTGAATAAAATCGAAGAAAGTCATAAAGCAACTGGTCATGGTGGAAGTTGTAAAGTTGAGCAGTATATATATAAATAAGTACAATATATTCCTCGAACAGCAATCTAAATATTTATTAATCTGTGTAGAACTTGTAACTTAAAAAAATCAAAACCTCGTAAAGGCGACATTGTAAAACCAATAATATTGGCGAATTTTAATTCAAGAGTGCAAATTGACCATATCGATTTCCAATCACCACCCGATGAAAATTTTAAATGGGTCATAAACTATCAGGATCATGCAACCAAATATTTATATCGTCCATCACTTACTACAAAACGAGACATAAAAGTTGCACACGAACTTTTAAAAAAAACTTCAGTCTGCTAATGTGGGAGAATTTACATCGAAAATAATATTGAAGAATTGGCAGAATAAAATTGTGGCCTGAATGTAAAATAGTACATGGGCGGCCACGGCACCCTCAGAGTCATCTCAAAGATAGATAGGTACCTACAAATTACGTTTTAAAGTAAAACATAAAGCGTAGTGATTGGTGGTAAAGAGAAACTACCTATACCTACTTATTACGTACAGTTACACAAAAATGCGAATCGTAGAAGATACACTCTAATGACTAATAATTTTAATTCATACTTGCGTATTATAATTATTAAATTATATAGCTATATATCTATGTCTATAATATCGTTTAACGAGTTCTTATTTTGTTTATTTCGTTAACACAACGCTATGTAAAAATCGTATGACTATACCTAATACCACTTAACCTGTACAATATTTTGACCGCATGGTAATTTATTGCGTGCTACATAGTCGTATAAAAAGCGTTGAAAACAATGATATTATATTACACATAATGTAAATTATTGTGGAAAAAAACCACTCGTCGACTGACCGATTCATATATTTTATACTTGATAGGTATAATATGTACAACATATGTCAAGAGCACGTCATATAAATTAAACCATTACAGTATCACACCCGAGTTATACAGCGTGAGGCAGGTGGGTGATTTTACAAACTCCACAGTTTGACTCTGTTTGCATATCAGGCGTGTTGTAGTTGTACCTACATACAGCCGCAGCTAGTGCGATAATATCACGTAGGTATACACTTCCGATCGTTTGGAGTGCGAACACGGTATAGAGGATGTGCGATTGTTAATTAATTTTTAGTGTTTTACGACACGTGCTTTGCAGAAATGTGCGGAATTTAACGGCTCGTTCGTAACGCGAAACGGCCAACGAACATAACAATAATGTAATATTATTATTTCAGGCAACGATAACGCTGCAATCCGCCCTCGAAAGTGTGAGTAAATCATACGCGAGGTGAGTTGTAATATTAAATTTATGATTCGATGCCATCGTTCAGATTTAGCACATAAATATTGCTTTGTCTGCGTCATTATGCGATCAAACGTTATTATGATTCGATACAATGATATAGTTATTATTAATTATATGATTATCTCATTTTGTATCATAATATTACGTTAGTCAAAAGAAAAAACTCGATTGGCTTCCTTACAGTTTATCGCCGTGTGAGACTAACTCGCGTGCTGGTCAAAAAGCGTTTCCGCACAGTCTGAATACCTGATGTAGTTTCGAGTTGATATTTTTGAAAACAATTACCACACGTTTTTGAAGCTCAAATGGCTCAAGTATACTTGTTCGTCTTATCTTTTAAATTCAAGAACCTGACACTGGAAACAAAATACAGAGTTCATGTGCGGATCTCTGCAAGTGTCGAGAAATAACAATATAATGCTATTCGCGTAATATATTATATAAATGTATCATCGTAATCAGAGAACGCAGTCGTCGTGGCTTAAGGGACAAGTGAAAAGATTTACATATCATAATATAAAAGTACCTATGATATTGTGTATAATATTCATAAGAAAAAAAAAACTATCGAGCTCAAATAGTCTCGACTGTCATGCAAAGATTAGCGTTCTACGCTTCACGAAAAAAAACAAAATAATAAAATGAAATCGAACGAGAATAAGACGTGTGTTACCTATATTGTATGGTATATAAGTATATTATAATATTATATTGTGTTGTGTTTGAATAAGACGTCTGCAGCGTGTATATGAATCTAACGGCGATTAAGGGATGAATGAGACCCGGCGAGGGGTGGAGTTTGAAAAGAAAATAAGTAGAGTGGTGAAATATTGTGAGTAAAAAAATGACGGCGAGACGCAGCATCCCCCGCAGCCCATCCGCACCTATCGGAGGACCATTCCTCGCCATCATAATAATATTATAAAATATACTCCGAGAATGATGCTGATGCATAACAATTATTGTTCGGCTGCATCGCGGACATAGAAGAGAAATGGTATGGTGATTGGTGGATATGGGTATTCGTCGTAACAATGTGGGTAAAGAGCCATGCAGTTAAATGTGCGAATTTACGCGAAACCCGTCGAAATACGGTCTGACGAGCGGAACTCGCGGTGGTAAGTAATAAATCGACTGTAGTACATAATATTATTATTATAATATACGTAAACACACACATACGCGCGTAGCTTTACAATGGGCATGGTGTGAACACAAAGTATGGTTACGTTTTAAATTCAATCGCTGGGTATAAGATATATTGTGTTGTTGGTTTGTTACCGAAAGAAAAGTTTCGAAATAGGTTGTACTCATTATAATATATGGAGTTTATATGTATTTATATCTATATGTACCTATGTAGGTATGACTATATACATATACTATGTATACTATGTACATAACGCATATATGATATATATTTGGATGGGTCGGGGTTTCCATTTCGTTAAAAGGGTTTACTATTTTTATTGGAATTCACTTCCGTACGGATTTCACTTTTGTATCCGCTCACATATATAATAATAATAAATATGTTAAGTTATATAATATATATATATATATATATCAGTGTAATGCAGACACGCAGTAGTTGGATAAACATGACTGTAAGTATGTATATGAATTATGATACAGACACTCAACCACATAGTAGGTACGCTTGGGTAAATTATTACATTATACTATTATGATGTGTGTGAATATTATTATACAAAACTTCTGTAGTACACATATACTCGAACGTCACAAACACCAACCGACAAACTGAATAATAATATTCGAAAATTGTATCGAGTCATTGCCTGTGGTATGTTCATAATATATGCTATTCAATGACGTACCTCACAGCACGCATTTAATATATCATCAAAAAATGCGTCCCCCGTCAAAATATTCATCATCAAATTCTCAAGTAGGAAACCTACTGCAGTACCTACCAATAATGCATATATACAAAAAGACTTACAAAAATAAACCTCCGTGTTGGCAATCGAACCGGAAACTCGTTCTCTCTCTCTCGCTCACTCTATCTTTCTCTCTGTCAACCGATCGATCTGGCGATTACTCAATTTATTTCATAGAGCTACACTATACGCTATGCCCATTGGATACGTACTATAGGTATCTCCGATTTCCGAGTCGTTTAACTGATTTCTGACATCCGTAACACAACCTTGGTTTATTTTCTCGTAACTTGATACGGATTTACACGGCATACGTCGACGACAACGTGCCATGGACGCACGGCGTTCTAAATGGTACCTACAGAGAGGCACTTATGGTAGATACCTGTTGTACGAAAGTACCTAGTAGTAATATATTACGCGAATGACTAACTATAGATGAATGCACATACATATATAAGTAGGTACATGTAATTACATTGAACAAAAATCGAGTTTTAACCGTCCGTTAACGGTGCCTCGAGGCCTGTGCAATCGGTTCATAAGGTATGTACCTATATAATATGATTATATGAATATAATGTATTATGTTGTTAGTAAATTTGAAATATTATAGAGTTCAAGTATCCCATGTTTTTAAGGAATGATGAAATTGTTGAAGTTTGTATAATTACTTTTGTGCATTAGTATCAAATTTAAACTCTATAGCTGGTGTATACACAACTTTGATATATGTGTTAATAAACGTATAACTAAATAAAACTGTAATGAGATAATATTATATTAGGTATATCGTGTTTCTGTTAATGTAGTATATAATAATATTTTAAAACAATATCCTTAATATGATGACATAAAAATACAGAATAGTTAACATAATTACACGACCCTTACGAGGTGGGTATAGAATCACACAAATAAATTCACACCAAAAAAACACACACTCCTACGCACCAGTGTCATAAATCCCAATTATTAAAACTTAAAAGGTGTAGAAATTACATCACTCAGCGCGTCATCACTATTGCGTAAGACTATTATAAGAGGATTCGACAAGAAAACACGCGAGGCGGCACTGTCTTTAATATTCAAGAGAGAGACCCAGTACGTCTCGTCTAATTTACTTATCAGTTATCAGTTTATTTTACACATACACTACTTTGGAATACGTCCCTTTTTCATAAAAACTTAATTAAGTTCGTCGTTAGTAGAATCGTAGATACACATATTATCGCTCACCACCACGAACTAAGATATACAAGCAATTTACAATTTTAAAAACTCATAACTGGCTTTAAAATTAAAACATAATAAAAAGCTTATGAGATTGCCTGGATAATAATCTTACCTCTAAATTTCAAAAGAGGTAAATTCACTCTAATTTTGGAACTAACGGAGTTAAACATGATATGCTGAGCGTAACATTTGCTATGTTATGCACTTATAAGACGGAAACAACACATGCGGGAGTCACGTCGGGCGTCCTCTTGAGTATTAAAGCGACAATGCGAAGTATAAAAAAAAAAATTTAAAACGTGTTCTAAGGATAGTCTAAAATTGGAATACCTCGAATATATTCCTTCCCTTAAATTCTTTTTAATCTTCTGTCATTTAAATGTAGAATATCCGATATTTTTCCAACTACCTATCCAGCTTAGTACTTCGTAAATCCCACATTTCACTCACCAAAGAAATACCTACAAAGAAAACACTATTAATGATAAAAAAATCTTTATTTTTACAACTCCAACAGCTAATACACAAAAATCGTTATTCAACATTTTAAATACAATAAAATAATCCATTGAATATTTTTTCAAACTGACTGATACTATTGCTCGATTAGACAAATTTTGTGTAGGTACAACAACATAAGTACATTTTAAGTCAATGCATGATAATGTGATAGTCATTAGTCACAAAACATTAAAAATTACTAGGAACAACATCTTTGATATACGACATTTTAGACTTTTGTGTCTCCTTGATACTAACTACCTAGTAACAGAGAAAATGAATACCTTATTTTATAAAATAGGTAAATTTTTTTCAAAATTAATTAAATATACCTACCGTACTCAGAACTATGTTTGAAATAAGGAGATATCATAATAGATAGATATAAAAAAAATAAACAAATAGATAGCAGTTATAGGGTATGGCAAACCGAATGGGTAACGATCAAGTCCTTTGAACAAGTAAATAATATAACATACAACTAATGCAGAATGTTATGTAATGCCATTATACGACAAAAGTAAATTACATTGAAATGTGACTGTGGTCCTGTTTAGGTCTTTAGGGACACTTAAGAGGTGCACTAATACACATATTACGTATATACCCTTTAAAGTTAAACCTATAAACTTATATGTATTGAATATTTACGAAAAACGTACTTCAGTTTATTTATTTTTATTATTTAGTAGGCATTCAAGTATACCTACATTATTTGGCAAATGTATTGGAGCACGTAGGTTTTTTTTTATAAATATAATAAGAACATAATATTATTATTAATCATTTTTTTGCTACCTATTCGTTTTTCGTATCAAAATATTTATAATATTTGAAAACTTAAATACTGTGGTTATTTATTTTAGGTTATAGGTTCAATATATTTAGTTACATATTTTGAATATAAAATATTACTTTGACGTAATAAAATATTTTGAAACATTGGAACAGCTTACCAAAAAAAAAAAAAAAAACAACTATGTTGATATAATATTTAATATTTTTCGTGTATATCAACAGTAAACACGTATGTATAGTATTTATATACTATATCAATGGATTATTATAATATTATTTATACATGAATATTACGTCAAGTTAAATGTTATTTGATCGATACTAAGCGGCCAATCTTAATAATGGTTTAAGATGAGTGTCAATGTGTCATTTCAAAGAGAATTTTAGCTGCGAATAGATTTTTTTGAATTTTTACAGTTAAGTTATAATGTGTCACCATCAGAAAGAATTAAATAAGTACGACTGTGTTTCAATGGTAACCACCTAGGACTAATTTGTCAATAAAATTTACTTTTTTCGATTTATTTTATAATATTCTGTTACAGATATTTAAGTTATATATTATACTTGATAGTTAAAAACTTATTTTATTTATATGTATTTATTAAAACTCTATGTACATCCTCCTTTGAATATGATTCAATTACAACATATCATAATATAATAACAGCCATATTCGAGATCTTATTCAAACAACAACTCAACAAATATTAATTTAAAAAAATGTTGTATTTCAAACACGTATTCGGAATATTAACACTTCAAACTGGCACAATTTTATTGAGTTCACTATTTATCGTGAGAAACAAGAAGTTTTTAAGAAATTTTAACTACGTACTTTAATAATGACTCGATTCAATGTTTTCAGACGCTGGCAATTTGTGTTTTATTAGTGAACGCATTGGCACTCGACACGGAAGCGCCACGTACGAAATATTAATAATTATTATTTGATTTAAGTCATAAAAAAATTATATACTTGTATAATTATTTTATCCAGCTATATAATTAATAAATAATAATATGCCGGTAGTGATGATAAATTAAATATATTAATTTCTATCATTGCTATTATGTTTATAGTAGCCTGGATTGTTATGTTCCTGTTTATTGGTTATATGATCGTGATTTGGTTAATATCTTTTTATGGTGCATACGAAGTAAATGTTTAAATGTTTTAACTGTTTATAGAAATGTAATAAATACACTGAAATCTATAGGAATCGCAGAACGGTATTACCGTAGCAACTATTTTGTGGACAATTTATATAATAATATGGCTGAAATTGGTTATCTTTTCGTATATAGATGCACAGTTAAGTAAAAAGGTTTTAGTTGTCGTTGGATTTTCGATAATACTAAAAATACAGTTTATTTTTATAGTTCTATATGTCTTGAGAATAGATGTCCAGATGTGATATGGCTATTAAACAACCCTTGGCATAAAAAACAGGAAGAATGTAATAAGGTTTTTCAAAATTCTTCAAAAAACAATAATCAGTCCCTGTATGAAAAAAAGAACAAACTTCAAATATTTGATGATAGGATAAAAATTGAGAAAAAAAGAGGAAAAATACAGATTGTAACTACAGCTAGAATTTCACATTATGCAACAGTACCATTTGCAATGTTTGAAAAATATAAAAATCGGTCAGATATCAAAACCAATGGAGTAAAATTTGTGCTTAAAAAATGTATTGAAACACCTTTAGCACACAATAACCAAGGGTGCATGATTGTATCAATAATAGTGTTATTACTCTATTTAGGTAAGTATTAATACTAAATAGTATTAAATTTGTAAAATACAAAAATAATATGTTTTTGTTTTACAGTATTAATACTATTTTCTTGGATGATTCTAATTAGTTATCGAGAAGAAATCATACTCCAGACAAATCTTGCAAACAATAATAATTAGTAATATTTGGTTGATTTTTGTTCAAATCATAATAAATAATTACTACCTATATATTTTATTTAAATTATTTTTTGTATTTACATTAAAATATTATATTTTATTTATAAATTAATTAAATACCGTGGCCTGCTGTGGCGGTATAAACTTTTCTTTTACAAACAAGAAGCATCATTTTTTTACTAAACATAACGCAGATGTTTTTTTTTTTTAATGTTGAGGCATCTAAACAAAATTAGAAAAAGTGGTTTATTAGTAATAATTATATTATTTGTACTAAAAATAATTAAAGTCTATGATAAAAATTTTAAAAACCGTGGGACTATGATGAATTTCATAACAATTTGTTAAAAACGTTTCAGTACAATAAGTACTAGATTACATGGTATATATTTTATATGAGTACATGCATTTTAATAACTTAGAAACTACAATTTTCTTCAGATTCTGTAATTTATATCACTGAAACTCTCACTCCACAGGATATACCTTTAAGGGTATAAAATATAAAACAAAATATACAAAACTATGGTATTAAAGACTAAAGTATATTTAACAATTTTAAACAATGAATGAAAATTCAATGGTAGAAGGGATGAGCATGATTAAAGTACAGCTCTTTAAGCAAACTATTTTGTTTATTTTTTGATACAACAATATTATTATCGTATTATTAAGGGACCCGCCAAAATAGATACTTTTATGAAAAATGTATAGGTAATCTGATTATGAGTTGGCATCTTATTCTTTGCTAAGTATACGAGCTATCATAGTTATTCTAAAAACAGAATATATACATATTATACATGTATTTGTATATTGTATAGATATCTTTTGATTTATATTGATAAAATATTGTAATTTTTAATTGTATTTATAATTATGAAACTTCAATACATTTGTTACTGTTGATAAGAAATTAATATTTTATAGATGGTTGCTGGGTAACCCATATAAATATACTATGGTGTTCAGATGATTGTATCAATTAATTGCATTCTTAGACTAACACTAAATAATAAAATCTGCACAAAGTTTATATTTTTAGTAACTTTGCTACCATAATAAAAACTTTGAATCTGCGAACAGTGTTAAATTTATTGATCTATTATATTTTACTGATTGGTTTAAGACAAATAATATTATAATATAAATGTAAAAACATGAATAATTAATTGTTTGTGTTAATGTTATTCCGTTTGAACGTTTAGACAGTGGGATGTATAGTATAATAACAAAGTGTGTTTGAAAAGAAACCGAAGTGTAAACAATCCATAACAGCCCGATTTTGGCCAATTAAAACTGAAAAGCTTCTCATGGATTTTTATATCTAATGTTTTTATATGGGATCGGAAACTTAAATATGATAGTTACCTAACGCATTTGTTTAGCACAACGCTGTTTTACTTTAATAATATGTATAAATTATCATATGATAATCTAAAATGGAATTATTTTATTACTTTAGATAATTTATAAGCGAAACACAGCTTTCAATTAATTTTAACGATTAAAATTTAAAAAAAAAAAACTAGACGAGATCAACGTAATACGTTATATACCATAATACAGTGTATTTAATTCAACTATTGTCATCGTAGTTCTTTAATTGTATTTATTCATCCATGCGATTCTTCGAGAATAGTTCAGTTGGCATTTCAATCGTAACATTAAATGACGCGTCTTGTACATACGATATGCACTCAGAATAGTCAGTACCTATAGGTATTAGGTACCTATAAATAGTTTGTTTTTTTTTTTATTCCATAGCCATGTATTACAAGACGTAGTTTTTTTTTATCTATGCCCTTTGATCTTACATACTTTACTGAACATACATAGGTATAGAAATTATATACTTGTATAGTATCAGTCATTAGATGATTTTATAGTACATTTTATTGATTTATTCTCAAGTTCAATGAACTAATTTTCATCGAATAGACTATATACATCATAATCAATATTTATCATACTAAGATAATGTAAGATAAAATGTCACGAGTAAGTAGTAAATAGTAATAATACTCTAAATAATTGTTATGTGACCTTTCGCAGTATTTTATATTATTAGGAGAATTTAAAAATAAATATTTTATTACATAATATAAAAAACGAATATATTATTTGGAAGATTATGATATGCTTTTGTCACTTAAATAAAATCCAACCTAAAAGGTATATTGCATATACAGAGCGATTCGTCAAGCATACACAACCTCATTTTTTCAGTTAATAGTTAAATTATTAAAATTCTGATTAATATAATATGCAATTATATTATCAAGGACCTATACTTAGTACACAAAGTTAAATAACTCAAAACTACTTGCTCGAATTTTGATTCTAATATATAAAAATGTTCAAAAAAATTATTCATTAAATAATTTAAAATCAAAAAAGAGGTTCTCATTTGAAAATCAGAATTTTGTGTCACCACATGACACTCCTTGAGTAGTACAAAAAAAAATAAGAATTCAAAAAATCGCTTGGCGAATCACTCTGTATACATATTGTGTACTATTTTAATTACATTGGCTATTAAATTGTTTTTTTTATTATTCTATACAGGCAAATAAACATATTTCTTATTTTGTTAATTAACAGAATCAATTACAATTTATAAGCAATAAGGGATACCTATTTAAAATTTAAATGAATTGAAAAAAATAAAAATACTTTACCTTATTGTTTTATATAAAATATAGTAAAATCAATAAACAACAGTTTTGACGATTCGTCGTATATAGAAATTTTAAAAACAGAAAATTTACTACACATTTATAGTACGTAAATGTAATATAATAGGTACATAATATATTTCAACCTATTTATTTGCAATTTTTCAGACGGTAAACTTAACATTTATATTTCAAAATGTTTGTACAAAATTGTAAAGCCCAAATTATACCACTAATTAACATTTCTAAATTATCAGTTACACAATTAATTTGAATAGATCCTATTCATGAAGTAGAAATACTGCAAAAGTACTGTTGAGAAAATTTAGAACTGTTGTTGAAAGTTGAATTGCTATAAGAGATAGTAATAATTTACGAAAAACAATTTTAATTAAACGCTCATGTATACTTCACTGCAAAAACATATAATATTATATTATAACATAACAAATCTCTTAAACTATTTTGGAAGCAGTTGGTATATTAAATAGGATCTGGTTTACTTTAAACTTTTCAGGTCCTCATCTCATTAAAACAATTCTTTGTGAATGGGGTATTCTCTGAAAAATAATTTGTAATTTTATTAAATATTAGAACAGCAATGTTCTTTTATAACTTATAAAAGTTAAAAAAAAATAACTTCACAAACAAAATTGTTAGGTAAAAATAAATACTTACCAGATTACCTGGAACGACAATATTATATTTGTTGCTATATTTAATTAAATAAACTATTTCTATAATAAATGCACTACTTACGTAATTTTTAATTCGGAGGTCAACGTCATTGCGTATTAACTTCCGAAAAAATATAAATGCATATTATATTTCCTATATTCAATTCTTCACTAGTTGGCTCATTAAAAATATATAAAATATAGGCATCGAAATTAAATATATTCATAATATTATTATGTTTGTAGCTTTTCAATACATTTTATAATAATATGATATCGCTTTTATACTCGAGCCAAATATTAATGAAAACAAATAAAACTTTCATAGAAGATATTACCTACCAACATTTAATGTTGGTACCTATCTCACTTTCCGTCAAAGGTTCATTGAAGTTCCCAAAGGGTAATACGACGTAATATGCCGTACATAATATACAGTATGTATACAACATCTTTAAACTTCTCCTTTATAAAGTTATAACGCTTCAATAATTATTTCACAAAGACATAATATTTTCAAATATGAAAAACGATTGTCTCTCGCGGGTGCGATAACAATAACAGAAATATTGACTTGGTAGATTTTTTATAAGATTCGCATGCCATAGTATTACACACGATACCTACTTTATTGTTTTTTTTTTTTTATTTTGTTTAAATCAACTGTAGCATTACGCGCCGTATACTTACGTTTGTCTATTAAATGTAAAATAACAGACTGTTCTGAGCCCTAATTGTTGGGCGCATACTTATATAAATAAATAAAAAATAAATAATTACCGCGCTGTGTCCGTGAAAACTGGGTACACTCTATATAACACAATAAATTACCTCCATTACTCAGTAGACTATTGTACATATTTTAGAATTCTGTCTGCGGGATTTTGTCGATCTGTTAGTCTAGTTTCGTTTCCGGAAAACAGAATTTAAAAATTTGTATAGAGTACTGATTAATATGGGAAATTGTATTGTACAGTGTACCCTGTTTTCGACACATGGTATATCCATCAGCAACAGTATAATGGATCATGTTATTATTATTATACGATCAAGGAGATGCGTGAAAGACAATTTTACTAACGATTGACGTTGCTGCAGCCAGATTTACCCTGTGTTTACAATTAGGATTTATAATTGACAGGTCAAATAAATAATTTAGGGATATCTATTATTTTCACAATGTATTATAGCAAATTCAACAATGTTCATCCACATTATTTCTATAAATAAAAAAATATTATCTACTTATATATTATAATCATATTGTTATAGTAAAAATCTCATTATTTACTCATAAACTTAATTTATAAAATATAAGAAAAATATGAACTAATAAAATTATACAAAACATCTGACTTTATGAAGTTAAAAATTAAAAAATATTGAGTTCTGGCGTAATGGTTCCGAGAATAGCCTTCTCATTTAATTATTGTGCGCGGATCTCAAATGAAAAATGCAGGAATTCTTATCGAATATTAATAATATAGTTGATATTCCACGAATTCCAGTTATTTTTTGGTGATATATTATAATATTTTAAAACTTATTTTTTAGTATGTAGGTAATCCGATTTTGTAGACTACTGGGAATTTGGGATGATATGAAATACATTTTAATTTCGTTCAATACTCTCTTGAACGTCTTAAGCCAGGTTACATCTTATTTATGTATATAATATTATATAATATATTATTATGTGTCGTATACTCGGTTTTCGCAACGTACAAGCAATTAGTATAAAAACCATACATCGTGTTCTCACACCCACTATGCCCAAGTAGTTACACCCACAGCCAAATACGGTGCAAATACACAAACGTCAAACCCACACACTTAAAGGCACAACGACAATTATAAGCAAGCGAATTAAGCCAAAAAGAACCACGCAAGTCCATGACGTTAAACGTCTTCACTATGTACATTTAAAATGTATGGTAAACTAAACAGTAATCACTTTTAGTTTACCTACTTAAACCTATTGTAGAAATTCATATATAATCATTGAAATTTGAATAATGAAAAAAATACATATTATTTTCCCAGCTTATTTGTGTCATCGATATTTCAAATAAATTTACATAAGAATTTAAATTAGCTACTGTTTTTCTAATAATCTATTTGGAATATCTGTCAATATAAACTCATATTATGTTATGAGCGAAGTAGAATAAGTACAAAAGTTATATTGTAGGTATAATACAAATATCCAACATAGAAATTATCACAACTGGTATGGATACTCTATGCAATGATCCAGATACAGTTAAATAATAATACATTTAATTAAGTATCTTAATTGAGTAATTAACAATTATTAATTATTAAAAAATATATTATAAAACACAAATTTATTTTTAATTTATTATTATTCATTACCACATGGCATAATAATATGAATCTGGATTTGTAAAAAATTTAATTTTAAACGCCTACACTCTTTTAATAAATTGTATATTTGTGTTTATTTGATAAGGTAAGAACAAGTTCTTAGAAATCTTGTACTTATTACATCTTAAGATTTTTTACTTACCAATTAAATTTTATTAGTATAAATTTAAAAGAAACTAAAAAATGTCGAAAATGTAAAATGTCTATTTGGTGAAAAATTCTTTCATTTTTGTATTACAACCAACAGTCATAATCAATTTTGAGTAATTTTCCATAATACGTATTACGTAATATCTTTTTGTTTTACTCGATTATTATGAAATTACTCAGAATTTTAATTGTTGACCAACTAAATAGATCACCAACTAGATCCATTTTGCTACGATAATTCTCCCCCAAAGTCAAATATTAATGAATTTTTACAGCTCCTAACTAGAGGTGACTTCAGACATTCTAGACATTTTAAGCACAAAAAAAAGGACACTAATCATTATCAAATTACGAAAACCAATACATTTTCGCTCCTTGCAGAATCTATAACAGATTGCTTTGAGTTTGATTAAACAAACATTTATATTAAGTTTTTGAATAATTTCCAAAATTACAAAGATAACATAATGTTGTGTGTATAGGACATTAATGTGTATAGGACATTTCATTTGAGACGATTGTTTAAATGTTTTATTTTAGTTTGTAGAAGTGTTTCTCGATGTTTAATATCTTATATATCTTTTTAGAATTGATGATTGAGAGTATAACTTTAGATTTATTAAGACTATTATGTCTAGTTAGTCGGAAACATACTTTAAATGAGAAAACTTTGCACTAACTGAATTTTCTTCATTTGCTTTCTCTAAAATATTACTTAAAACGAAGTAACTTACTTTAGAAATACCTACGAAATTAAATTTATTGTTGTTTATCTACATTAAAGGATAACAAGTAAATTGTATAGTAAAAAAAATTGTGTAGGTATATTATGATGTATTCAGGGGAGCATCTGAAAGTTTAAGAATAGACACCATTAATACACGGTGTTACACAAACGCATAGGTACTGACTCTGTTATTTATGTGTGAAATAAGGTGAAAGCGGTAAAATATTTCATCTGAAATTAAGCATTTTAGTTTCAAAGTAATAACACCGCAAAAGATCTTATCGAGTTAAAAATAAAATAAAATAGAATTGTGAAAACCCAAAAGTATTCCTTTCGGGCATAACACCACCGGCTGCAGTGGTTTCGAATATTATATATTATTATGACGTCGATTGTTTCACGAGCTTGTGAAATGTAAATGCCTTTTGATTGAATCCTGCAGACACGTTGACATTGGGTCTTAAAAGTTATATTATTATCTTGGACATTTGAATATGACGGATTATATTCAGCGATAATATTGTTTGAAATATTTAACTGCTGTGAGTAAATTTGATTGATCAGAGTTAGATGTGGATGGTTTATTGGTTTTAGATTGTGAGCTAAGCCAATAATATATTAGTAAACAATGATATTATGTTTTTTTTTATTATGATAGTGATCATTTTTTTTTTGGGTAGAACGAATGATTCGATCTCCATATTATTATTCTGTTTCCGGTAGCAAATCAAATGTACAGAGGTCGTTTTTTTTATTTTATCGTGGTTTTGTACCTTCCTGCATAATCATATACGCTTTCATGTATGTAATTTATAACGAACAATTAACTTATAAATATAATCTTTTATTTATTTTTTATTCTTGGTACAGCTTCAACAACTTAGGTTACCTGTAAGCTTACAAAAATATTTGATATTATGCATTTATGCTACATAAACATTGGTTTTCTTAGATTGAATTACCTATACATAATAATATATTTAAGAATAAAACTATTTTTTCCTATTGTCTACTCTTGGAAAAAACTCCGAATAGGTTGTCAGAAATTTCTAGGCTACCTGTAGATTATAAACCTACAAATTATTTATATTTCATATATCACAATTTATGATAATTTACGATTTACAAATAGGATTTTGACAATACATTTTTAAATAATGTAAGCATTTTTGTAGATAATATTGTTTGGATATTTTAAACAATTTAAAATTTAAATATTGAATTTTCCCCTATTTGTTCTATTATAAACAATTACATTTTTAAATTATTTTCGTTCAGAACTATTTTTATTTTATATTGATTATTTAAAAAAACAGTAACTACTTTTAAATTATTTGTTGATTCCATTATTTAAGATTAGATATGTGATAAATACAATAACTCACATATGTAAAACTTGGAGTTCCTATAAATTATGAACTTAAGTAGATGCAATTAGTGGTGACTTGATCCAAGTGGTGAACGCTTTCTAAAGTGTTATTAAGTTACGACCATTGACCATGAAATATAATTATACAGTTCGATACACCATAATAAGGTTATAATAAAGTAGGGACAATAAGTTAGTACATAAAGTAAAAAAAGTAGTTTACAACGAGCAATCAAGAGTTAAAACATTACATTTTTAACTTAATTATATCGAATGTAATTATACTTTTCACATATTCAATTATTTTAAGATAAATTTACTACCCGTTTCAAATATTTGTTTTTATAAATTATTATATTATAATATCTAAAATGATAATAATGATTTCGGTTATCACACAAAATACGACAAACACAAATAATGACAATTGATACATTTTTTTTGTTGAATTTGTATGTATGTTTATTAATATTATACTGTAGGACGTTTGTATTATAAAACATATTCTAAATCAGTCCCTGATTGCAGTGCAGTACCTACCGGAAAAACGATTTTCACGTTGAAATATATGTTCCTCATTAAGAATATATTTATTCCTATGTAGCTATTAACCTCAATATCCTAAATATCAGCGTAGGATGGAAAAAAAATAAAAAATAAAATACTCTAGATGTCAAACGACACTAAATTTATAGTATTGGATGAAGTTTCACAGTGATTTACGGTACATATCTTTTTATTTTCAGACTGTTCTATACGGACGAAGGCGATTCCTTGGAATTATACAGTATATTAAAACATAAAATATCATCGTTCCTATATTTTCTACAATGATGTAAAATCTTACATTATGTATATTGACGTTTAAGATGTTCTGCGTATCAAACTAAAATATTAAACCCTCAAAGCCTCAATCATAAAAATATTTTTTCTTATTAACTTGAAAACGTTTCAATTTAAATTTTTTTTTTATCTCGAATAGGTTTTATTATAAATAGGTAATATTTTTTTCTATTATTTCATAAATTCAATAAATAACTGTCTTGAATTCAATAAGTGATCGATTATTAAAATATAAAATATGTACTTGCTTAATACAATGAGTTGGTATAGGGAGTGTTTAGGTTATACCAACGATATAATATTATTATTGTACCTACTGTTAAAATGATTGTTACAGTAATAACAGTATTATGGTTTTATAACCTAAATAATCGATATCCAATGTAGACTTTGAGTAGGCAGTATTTAAAATAATGAAAATATTTGCACAATAAGTGTAAACAATAAACTCGATGACATATTATTCAAAAACTTATTATACCAAAGCACGAACAGTTACAATATTGTGGTGATGAACGAGTGCTAAAAGTACTAGAAATAAGTATTTCATTTTGAGTGCTGTAAATATATTAAGCTTCTAATCGCTGTCTAAGCTTACACAAAAATATGACATTATATTCCTCTAATATTCATGGACGAAATAAAATAATGTATTTTAATGAAAGGAACTAATCATTTTCGTAAGCAATTTAACACTTAACACCAGTACGAGCTCAATATACATACTAGTGCTGTTCTGAAATTAAGTTAGGTTTATTCATACATACATACATACAT
>WHPZ01584823.1:18024-28206 GCA_016617965.1 Macrosiphum rosae
ACATACATGCATACAAAAATACATACATATATAATTTAATGTAATATAACGAATATTTCACACTTTACGTTTAGTACGAGGGAAAAAATAGCCAGAGATATTTTAAAATTCTGGGACAATAAAAGAGAAACGACTTGAGAGAATGAGATCAAAACCACGATGGAGCTCATCCAGCATGTCCTCTTGATTCAATGGATGATTTCGACGACCCCGATATTTTACAACTATACTATTTTCGATACTTTTTTTGGTAGGTACTCGAAGTAGATCGGTATTAAAGACGATGGCGAGCGTTTCTTTGTCTGTGATTTATATATAAAAAGAAGAATCTGACTGACTGACATAATATACACGCATATCCCAAACCACTGGGCCAGGAAACTAGAATTTTTGCACAGAGGTTCCTTTTATAACTGGGTTAAAAAGGGATGTCAAAATAGAATTTTTGTCACCTTTTTTTCTTCTTTTTTTAATATAATATATTAAATAATAATAAGAACGAATTATGTAATAACTGTCGCAATATAATATTGAATGGCAATATCTCTACATAGACCAATAATGGAGAATTACCATTTTCCACATTACTCTTCATATAGGTACATATTAGTGCACACTATGGACCGGGTAAAAAGAAAACTTGGTTTGTATTAAAAATCATAACTTTATACACAACGGTCTTAAACTTAAATTTGTCTAGTTGTACAACGAGTTTTTAAAAAATGTTCTAGTGTACCAAATATTGGACCATGTTAAAAATATGATCATTTGTTATTGATTTTCCCAGGTGGAGATAAACCTAAACAGATTTTCACATTAAGTTACTACACTATTTACACTTATTTACACTCAAACCGAAATACACCAAACATTCGTAGGAGGATTGGCCATGTCAGTCGAATCAGTCCACAGACAAGCAAGGAACACGGAATTGCAAGTTATCTGAAGTAGGTATACTCAAAACAAAATCCGCAGCTAGAGTGCCGTGTTTTATATTTTTATTTTTCCTCGGGAGAATTCCTAGTGATGTAACTAGTATAAATAGTAAAATATAAGATTGTCGTCAAGTTTATTACTTTAGCAACAAACTCTCATTCAGTATTTCGAACTGTATTAATGTTTTTGAAAATATTTCAATTATCCAAAGTATTTCAAGTTTTGATTAGCGGAGGAGTAATCTAACCTATTTCTACGAGGTACCCTTTCATTCTACACATTTAAACTTTTTAAATAATGAACTACCTACTAATTCAAATCTCTCTTAAATTTATTTTGCCTAGGAATATGAAATTAAGAAAAGCGTTCGTACCAAAAATCAAAAACTTAAAAAAATAACAACATATTTTATAATTTTTTCCAAAATGTTATTTTTTCAAGTTACGTAAAAAAAAATATATTCATAAACATGAAAAATGTCAATACTTTTTGATATAATTAGCGCTGGCTGTTAAAATAATCACCTGGTATATATATTATATACATCGTTAAACACGAATATCTCCTCATAGCCTGACGCCTACATCCACGCAACTTCTATTAACTCAATGGGTTGCTCGAGTGGGCGAGCAGGTTCACTTAAAGTTCCATCAGTAGGCAACCAGCACCGCGGGATACCGACCTATACCTACGTTCTGGATTAACGTATCGTTAAAGGGTGTTTAGGGTTCCAGTAAACACCGATCACACTTACCAGCTCAACATTTTGGAAATGTGTATAAACGGTGGCGATGGCGTTATTTTGTTGTGTAGATTAAGTTAAGTGTATTATATTATATATTTCATACAAATATATTATGTTGTGGTAGGTACACCCTTGATACCTAATAAAATGTAGGTATATATACCTACTTTTAGTGATAACAACGAATTACAACGTTATTCGTGACAGCAAAATACACATATTTGTTTTAAACTCTGTAACCCATTATAACGTACAACATAAATACAGTACCTACGTATATACCTTTTTAAATAAATATTTCTAAATCACAGGCACGACCTGTTAGTTTCTCCGCAGGTGAAGGGTGTTTAAAATCTGACTATAAACTTTTTTACTGTCTAAAACTTATTTCAACGTCCTTGTAAGTTATTATACAATATTGTAATATTTTATACCTATGTAGAATAAGTTTTAATAATACGTATAATATGTAAGTAATAGTGCAATATTTGTTTTTTTATCAAACTCAAATAATATTAAACACATTGTGTTCATGTTGTTTTATTTATTTTTCCAATAATTTCGTAAATTGCTATTTCAAAATTTGATTTTACTGAATCTAAAATCACCGTGTTAACGTGCTACCGATGTGTATAATATGTTTAATGTCATGATAACAAAATTAAATTACATAGCATTAATATTTACGTTGTGAGTATGGATAAACATTACCATAGTTGCAACTACGCTATATAGGAGATGCTTAGCATTAGCATGTGCACATATTTTGTTAGCACTCCTAATAAATAACTTTATTAATTACATATGTATTAATGTATTATACTTGTGTATTGATTTGTATAATGTGAATAACAAAAAAACGGCTACGACAACTAGCATGATACAAGAACGATTTTCAATCGTAGGTACTAAAGATATCACTGTTGAATATTGAAAAAGATAACAAATCAATTAAAAACTGAAGATATTATTAATATTTTATTTAAGTAATTTATTATTTACATTTTTTTGAATAGTGTGCTGAAAGAATAAAGTAATTCGTTCAGAAAGCTTTGAATAATGTTAGGACCCCTAAAACGTAAGTTCTATTGTAGTGTCTATGAATATTATGAACAAACAATATTATCAGAGTGTAACAATGACTTTTATAACTAAGTCCTTTGAAGAAGTATTTGGAGATTACTTAAATTTATTAGCCAAAAAAGTATTCGATGGTCAAATTTGAATACTAAAAGAAAAGTTATTTGAATAGTGTAAAATACACTTTCAAATGATTCTTTATAACCTCATACCTACTTATAGAAGGGCTCGGAAGTTGTAGGAGTTCTACATTACCTTAATACCTTATAAATAATTAAAAATCAAAATGTATATTTTGTCAATTTTAGAAAAAATGCCTGTTTTTTAATTTTTGTGTAAAAAGTGCATATTTGTAACTATGTTTAATGTTTATAAAAAAAAAAAAATAATGCTTCTATTTTATGATTTTTTTGTTTTATTATTTTCATCATATGACTTTACAAATATCTATAATAGGTATTGAAAATTTGTATTAATACTATATATATGTTTACTGTCAATATTATTCGAGTTAATAATGAACATCGCCAACCGGCAACTAGACACTAGTTCTACACATATCAGATCTTTCTTTTTAATTTATTTAAGAAATTAATATTTAATAGGTAGTTTAGTAGTTATAGTTATATACCAACAATACAACAAAGTTAATTAATAATAATTAATAACATTGTGGGTACTCTTTTTTTTTTGGAATTTCAAAAATGTTTTTTACACATTTAATAAGACATTTTTGCACAAATGTTTAAAATTGGTTTTGTATATTTTGTCTAATAAATAATAACTTAAACGAGCAATTCTTATTATAATACATACAACACATATTTCTTGGATATAATATTAAATATTTATTACCTACAGCATTCCCAAAACTCTTACGTTGGATTTATATGTCAACTTTCTCCCAGAATTTAAATCCCCCCCCTCATTTCAGGCTACATTGTCAAAAATGTACCTAACTCAAGGCGAATGAAGATAAAACCGTCGTGTTTCATAAAATGTTCTTTGCTATATAACGATGTGAAGATAACATTATCTGGAACGTTAACTGCACCACAAGTAACTTTCTGCGCAAAAGCTTAAGCTACATAGCTACTATCCATACCTACCTATGGCTATATCTACTTGGTAATATATAAATGTATTTAATGTTCCTCGTCGTTAATATAATATAGGATATTTTAACTATTATAATTTTATGGCTTAATTTGTATTTGTTTTAGTACAATAGAGCTAAAATTAAACCCGTTAAAATAGTTTATACTTACGCTGACTGTCATGTCATAATGACGGATATATTGTGGTAAAAATTTAAATAATGTAAAATAATTCTGCACGCGTTTCCTATAATAATAATAATAATAATAATATCCATTTCATTATTTTATTTCCAAAGCTAAATGTTATTAATAATTTATCACGTTGTAATTAATTTAGATCTAGGAAACGCTGTTTTTAGACGTTCCGAATTATACGCATAAGTACTTATATTTTTAAATCTTCAATATCCATCAATGAATATTTATCTTATCGTAAATGTTATATCTGTTGAACTTTGTAATTTTTATTGACCGTTTCAAGAGTGATATATGTATATGATAAAAAAAATAGACGGTCTCAATACAAAACAAGCACCAATACGTAATTTAAATAGGTATACTAAATAGATATACTTACCCGTAGGCTGTAGTTTAAAAATAAGATGAACCATAAATGTGTGAAATATGATAACTTTTTATAAATTGCTTAACTAATAAACGAAAATGGCATTTTTGAAATAGTATCTAAGGGGGAAGTCAGCACCCATATCCTGCTATTCGTATCCACACCTGGGACTATACTATAGAAATATAAAATGGATACATGATGTAAATATAGGGTTTTTGAGAGAATTTTTCCGTGGTTATAATATGACGTGTTTAAAATACTGCTGGTAGTGTATTTATATTCTTTCGTCGTACTCAGCGTAAACGTATTCTTACAAGATTTATGCGTATAAACAAATACACGTTTATTTACAATATAATATGCACTGACGTCTGGGTTGAGACTTGAGGGTAAAGTTAAATAAGTTAAGCCATAGATATCCATGGAAAATGGATCAAAAAAATAATGTATTTAATTTGTTGATTTTACATTTTATAAACATTATATAATAATATGAAACATACACTTTTACAAGACATTTAGTAATAAAAGTTACCTAATATCTCAAATCACCTCAAAACCAATCATTATGTATAAACAATCAGGCCAATGCATGGTCACAAACTTGTAAATACTGTTAGTCTTACTTGATTTAGTTTATATACGTCAACAATCAACATAGTATTTAATATAACATTATATTACAAGCTAATTCCGTGCACTTTGTTACATGTTAAATGTACCAACTCTATATGACTCAAACTTTGTTCAATTCGTTATTTAATATTCAGTGTATGGTGTTCAAAATTGATCTTAACTTTTCCATTGCCCGGAATAAAAATTCTGATACGCAGCAATAAATATATTATCAGGTAGGTAATCTACCTGCTGTAGATCGCGGACCCCGTGATGTTTGTACGTAACTTTATAATTTAACTCTAAAGTATCAATGTTATACCAAGTATGTTACTTAACTCCTCCTAAACGGTTGGACTAATTGTGAATGCCGAGTCTATCGACCAATATTTCCTCCTCGTTCACGAATACGTTGGCATCGTGATTGTTTTATGTACCATGTACGTAACTTATGTGTGAGTAGAATACGCTTAATATTTAAGTAATTGTGTTACATAACACAATGTACAAAAAAATTAAATACATTTAATGAATACACTGGTTTCACAGCAACCAATAATTATTATTAAAATAGTTTTAAAACCCATGGCAATACCATTTATAAACAAAAATTTCCACAGTAAATCTCTAAATCCCCGTTTGAGCACATCTTCTGGTTGGACCTAGGAGGATGATTTGTAGCCTATGTTTTATTCTGATGTATAAGCTATATCATTGTAAAGTTTCAATAAAATCCATTCAGTAGTTTTTACGTGAAAGAGTACCAAAGTCACAAGCTTTCGCATTTATAATATTAATAGGATTTATAGATGCAATAATTGTATGTGTACCTAACTATTATTATGACTTAAGGGGATCGCAGCACACGTTATAGACCAATAAGCGGTGGTAAATTACATACATACTTCGGATTTCATTTTTATACTGGTATAAACTCTTTGAGAAAATATTTTGGCTTTTTAGGAAATTGATTTTAAATTATAAATTTTAAAAGACCATACAAAATAAATAAGATTTTTTTTTCAAAAATCCCACGAAATAATTGCTTTACATATTTTGTAACTTATTTTGAGCACATCTGATTTTAAACCAAAAAAGTGATTCCTATTAAGAGTTGCATCCGGTGGTTGTTTCTCGACGCGGTATTACAGAGATTCTCAGATAAACCCACTAATGTTCATTTACTACTCACATATCCCAAAGATTTATTTCATGTGAATTGCCTAAATATTACTCCTTCAAACATGATACGCTAGAGCCCCCTTAACATCAGATGGTAAACAGTCAACACCAAATAATTATTAAAATAGGTGTTATCATTTGATTTCATTTAAGATTAAAAACTATTCTAGTCTTCATCTTTGACTCCCATTGCCAGTTTACATCTTAATATGTAAGTTAAAAAAGCTTATGAGTAGTGAGTAAAAACTAAAAAGGGATAATAATAATTTAATTCATTTAATCTAACAACTAAATTGAATCTTAACATTTATTCTAGTTAAAAATGTCGCAACATTATGGTTATTGATAATTACGATTTACAACTGATAAGATTTAATTAAAAATCCTAAACAACAACAATAAATGAACAATGAGTTTGTTCATAGAATGTACCTAATAAGAAATCGTCAATAAGTCACATATTTTCATATTATGGCAGAATATACGTATAAAAGAATATTGAGACTTGAGATGTAGGGTAGATATATCAAGAGATAAATTATTAAGTGGTTGTGGCGTCTGCTTAAAAAAAATTATAATAAATCCTTAAAAAAGTTAATTATATTTTGAATGAAGAATTGTATAAATTAAACTGAAAGCATTTTATTATTGGAAGTATAATCCCATAATTGTTTGTAATAGATCATTGATAAAGTGAATTTATTTTAAAACCTTTAAGACTTTCCTTCACTTTAAACACAATAAATATTTTTTAATTCACTCTAGCTACGATAAATTTTAATACAAAACACATTATTATATGATGATATTTTATGTTTAAAGGCTGACACTATATGTTCAGTTATCTTCGTTTATCTTAGGCCTTAGAGAATTTAGCGAAAAATATTGAAACATTAAACCCCTCAATGAATAATGTTTTTCGTTGGATTAATATATTTTTAAAAAAACAAATTATTTTTGAATTTTCTACTCATTTTTAAAATTAAAAAGAAGATTATTTTATATAACTTTAGTAATAGTTTTATATTTTTAATCATACAGGTATCGTTAAGTAACTAAACTCATAAAATCGGTACATTCGGAAATTGAAACCATTAGTATTGTTTATTTTAATTTTAAACTGTTTTTTATTATTTTCAAATTAAATAGAACATATTATCACTGTGACTAGGTAGGTTAAACTTGTACTAAAGTGAATCAATCTAGGCGTAATATCACTGTGTCTGTTAGCACTGTTCAGAATGTTTAATATAAAATCAAATTTAAAATCGGTATGTATATATCTAATATTATATAATCCCATTTAGATTTTGTAATTTTATTTAATGATATTCTTTTTTATAATAACATACAATTTTATTTATTTCTATAAAATCCAAATAAAAATATGATTACTTGATGCAAATAATTTATTGGAGTAATTACAGCATTAAAATAATTAATATAATAATATTCAGCTTTATAGTTTGCCTGGTACTTATGCGTATATATACTGAAACTAAAACTAAAGGTATTTATAATAATTTGATACCTGAGCGGATGTATTTCACAGCTGAACTGATTTTATTATACCATATGAGAAGACAAACTTAGGTGCCATGTGGACTGATAATATACTTCATAAGAAAATACTTGTTGCATATTATGTGCACTGTTCTGTGTATAATATTGGTATAATAGAACCTCTTTTCCCTCATTTCCAACTCAACAATGCGTCATCAATTATGCTGTCCACCAATAACTATTTTTATTAATTTAAACTTTCTTTCGCCGTTTATCTTATTATCGTTTAACAAATTTTAGTTTTTTTTTTTCAAAGTTTTAAATTCCGAACAAAGCGAAAAACAATAGCGATTATACATAGGTATGTGTTTCATTAAGAACTTTTATAGAAATGTAAAAGTGTTCCAAAATTTGATTGTAGTGTATTGTTCTGTTTAAAGTAGAGTCATAATATGAACTTTAGCAGCATCGTTTATCAATAATGAGAATTACAGTATAAAATGATTGTCTTTGAGACAATCGAAAAACTTTACTAAAGGATTTTGATTCTGAACTGTTTAAAAAATGTGATGATATTACTTTTATTTTAAATTCAATAAGACTTGTATAACGCAACAGTAATCATTAGCATTTTAAATACATGTGCAATTTGTAGAATATTATATGGAATTTTCAAATCTATTTTCCGGCATTTAGACAAGGGCAGAGCGTCAAAGTAAGACGCGCATCAGTATTTTTCACATGTTCCTCATTTCTTCGTACTAAGATGCCTTTACGACCGTTATTTAGAATTGGTGTAGTTACCATATATATAAATGAATGCAGTGTGCTACATTGATTTCTAAATTTAAAAAATAACTAAAATATCGCCAAACCCTTAAATTTCATAATATTTATTTTTTAAAAATGTAGGTCTAGTCGTATAGTTCATTTAAAAATTCAAAAAATTAGGATTTGAATAAACATGTAATTTAAACATAACAATTTAGAAAATATATTTAAGAAATCATCCTGTATATATAGTATCATATGTGAGGACCTGGACCATAATAAAACAGACAAATTATAATAGTATTTCTAACATCATTAACTATAAAACAAAGGTACCTATTGTTTAGTTAGGTATTAACATTTCTACAGATAACGATTCGTTTTATTATCTGAGTGCTTGTCAACTTGACTTAACTTCGTTATTCTCAAATATTGGACATCAGGGCATCTAATTAAAATAAACATTTTTTTTTTTAATAATTTTAAATAATGATTAAAGTGAAAAAATATTTAACAAATTTAACTAAAGCGTTATAACTTATAACCCAACCTAACCTATAATAAAAAATTGTTTTGTTCAACACCCTATTATTCATACATTATAATAAACTAATAATTTAGAAGCATAATCCACTTATTTCTTAGTCAATTATAAATAGTTTTTGAGTTTCTTTCATTCCTTATAATTCCATATATTATTATATAATATTGACTTATTATCACTAAATATTATATTTTGTTATTCTGCAAACAATATCATTATTATTTTATACTTACTAGTAGTTACTACTTATCATGTTAAGCCATATTTTTAAGTTATTATGTAATATCATAAAGATATTATATTTATATTAGTTACATTAATATATTAATATATTGGTTACTCTAATTATTAAAAACAGTCTTGAGTGCATATAAGAATAGAAAAAAGAAAATTCGTATTACTAAAGTATTTTTACATAAAATTCAATTTTACTAAAATAAAAATAAATTGAAATGTATTAATTTCTTTAGCGCACAATATTGTTTTAAATTTAATGAATTTCACAAATTGTTTTTTATTTATTCAATAAATATTAATTTTAACACAGTCGTGGCGCCAAACCCTATTTCGAATTGTTGCTGCCGCAACATATTTTTGGGTGGTTGGTAGTAGTACTCATAAGCCAGTATTAATAAGTTATTTTAGTTCTTCAATTTTGGACTCTAAGATAATAACTATTGGTTTGATTATAAAGTGTAATGTATAATAATAGTATACTATTCAGTTTAACGTTATACAAGATATTATCTACTTATATTTCATTAACTATCGCACAAATAAAATATTATATAATCTTACAACAGAACTTGGAATGGACCTCAGCTTTACTGTTTTCATTTAAATTGAAATACATGATATTATATTATATTTAAATTAAAAAAATTATTCATTAGTTAAAATAATGTATAAAACAAATGATATTATATAATATGTCACCAACTAGGTTAGACATTGTTCGTAGGTACACGGAGCGAGCATGTATTATATTGTAATAAAATGCATTATAACAAATATTAACTAACTAAATGGTGGTTATAAATAGAGCATTGGTAACAGAGTAGAATTAACTTTAATGGGAATAATAAATACGTTATATTATTATTAAATAGACAATTTTTTTTTTTTTTTTTGGGGGGGG
>WHPZ01584824.1:0-13023 GCA_016617965.1 Macrosiphum rosae
TGATAAAAGTAGATAATCTTATGAGGAATCTTGTATTACACTTTAAAATCTTAGATTTAAAAAGAAAATTTTTACGAATTCTTAACTCAAAATAATTTGCTAATTTTCGTGATTTTCGTGATTTTTCCATATTTTGTCAATTTTTGAACTTTAAATGATTATAAAAAAAAAAACTGTGACTAAGGATTTTTAATATTTTTCAAATTTCATTGTAACAATATATTAGGAGGTTTGTATTAAATTATTTAAAGTATTTTTACTCATCAAATAAAATTTTATTGACATTCAAAGAAAAAAAAAACTAATAAAATGGGAAACCGAAAATGTCCTTAAACAGTTCAAAACAAATCAAAATATTTTGAAAATTTTATCATGTATAAAAAATGGAAATATAAACAACCAGTGAAAATTGTATGTATCTACGGTCATTCGTTTTAAAGTGGTACCGAAAACCAAAGTCGATTTTATGAAAAATCGATTTTGTTTAACAATTCCCGTTTTCCTTAAATTTTCTTTTGTTTTTCTTAGCATTTTGAAAATTACTGGGAATTTTAAATTTTAATCCCCAAAATGCACTAACTTTCTAATCGAACAAGATGGTTAAAGCTGAAAATTGAAGCATCATTTCGACTACTTATCGTGTACACAGACACAAAAAATTAAAAAAAAAAATATAAAAACACACATCATTGTAAAATCAATACATTCATAGTTCCACTCAGAATCTAAAAATTGTTTTGCCTTAACATCATTGTAGTATGTACATTATACTTATAACGACTATATAAAAACCAATTATTCTTCAAGTCATAGGGGGGGGGGGGCATTCGCCGCCATTGCATCCCTCAAATACGCCAGTGCCACTTTAACGAACCACACGGTCCACACGAAAATTAGCATGAATTTAATAATCACTAATAATCCACAGAGATTAGCCACTAGGCTTAACACAATAGTCTACTAGGTGCTAATAAGTAGAACTCATAAAGTATTTAAGTAGGTATCTAAAACATAAGTAATTCATATAAGAATTAAGGCAAGATAATGTAATACAATATCTTAGATCATAAACATATATCAATATATCATATAGATTGTATATTATGATCTAAGAATAATATTAGGTATAATCATTGGGATAGATAATATAGGTACTAGGTAGGTATTATAATATAATATAATATTATATTATAATATATATTATATATTATACAACTCAGTGGGTAATGGACAAGGTGGACAATAATAATAACCTTGGTAATGGGTGTAATAATATAATACGGTTTAAAATGTACTTATATAGTATTAAAGTATACCTATTATAGTATTTTCGACTTTAGTACTTATAAGTAACACTGGATGGTCAGGCCACCCTCCCGGCAAGACTGGTGGGCTAGTATATTATATTTTAAACTGTGAATAGGTATAATACATTATCTTAAATCGTGGTGATAGGTATTAGGTAGGTTATATTAAGGTATAAGATATATGGGTGTATCCGATATCGACGAACAAATAAAATATTTCACAAACCTATTCTCCTTGGAAGCACCGCAATCGATATCACATTTTACTTTTCTGTTCGATAGGTGGCGCCCGCGGCCCGCCGCTACCGGCCATTTCCTTTGTCGTCCTCGGCATCGGTCTCGTACTTTAGTGTTATTCTTTGGGTCTTTTTCTTTTATTTTTGTTTGGTGATCGCTGTGGTTGTTTTTTCTCGTATTTATTAATCACTTTCAACCTCACACGTGTCGTGTTTCTTTTACTTAGGGTTTTTTTTTATCATAACCGTCGTGTTAGCGTCAATCACACCGCGGTCACGAACTCACAAAATTTCTACCCCTAAGTAACGAAGACGATCCGGTGTGTGGCCGTGGCGTGTAATTATAGATACCTTTGATATCACGTCGAAAAATCCAATTAATAAAACGTATTTGGTAGTATGCAATCGGCCAGTGACCAGTAGATAACTTATCAAACTTCAAGAACGCTCCGATCGGATCAACCTGGCTCCTCAACTTTTAAAAAGGTAAGCCATCCCCATATACGGAGTAAATTAAACTTGTATGGCTAACTTTATGCCTAATCTACCCCTACTATTTAGAGGGTGGTTTTATTGTTAATCATGTGCTTTCAGTTATTTCTATTCTGAACATCATTGTCTTGTTTGGTAAAGAACTAAAGACTAAAGCCTATAGGTGTTACTTGTTATCACCTTAAACAATTAATATTATGTAGGTACTGGTAGGTACCAATTATTTAATTCTGATAAAACTGTATGTAAACCAAATTTTGTTATTCCATTGAAGTCTTGACATCAACAATCAACAGTTTGTTTTTGGTATAGGTACCTATGATTACAGTTGTTGAAATTTGATAAAAATGATCAACAGTCTGTTTTTTTCCTGAATCTATGTTAAGTTCTTTTTATTTTGTTGGTTTATGCATAAACTGCTTAATAATTACTATCTATACTATGTACTTATAATTTAGATAACATTGTACTTGGCACGGACCGTGATACTTGGTTTTGGTCAGAGTTATTTAAATATGATGATAATTATTATCTTATTGTACCACCGCCCGTTCATACAGTAATGAAAATTTTTGAACAAAGACTATGTTATAATCCAAACATTGGTATATTTATAACAGCACAAGTCATGTTTTCTTGACATTGACATACCTAAAATTCTAGCATTTCTTTAGCTTTATTACTATCTATAATTATTGTATCTAACATCCATGTTATAAGGACATTAACTAAACGAGTTACTATACATTTTTGCCACTTATAGGTCTTTAAAAAGTTTCAATACTTTCCAACTGTCTGAAGTTTTTCAAGCAAATATATTTTAATTTTTAAACTCAAATGTAGGAACTATAAATCTCTTTAATTATTTAGTTGTTTATATTTATATCATTTTTGTATGCAGATAAGATAGATAAATAACAATGTCATAACTTCATAAGTAACATTTATTTTTACCTTGTTTCCTATAATTATATAGTAATTTAAATAATTTATGTTAGGTCATTAATGAATTCATCTAGTATTGATACAAACTGATTAATATTTAGGTATTAAATTATTATGACATTTTTATTATTGTGCCTATTGCCTATATGAATATTTCTAGTTATGGTAAGAAAACATTGTAAATTTAAGATAAAAATAAAAACTATTTTTTTTTTCATTGAAGTTTATGTATACGAATTATATAATAATTATTTATTTTTTAATTGATGTTCAGTTACTTTCATGCTAACTATTATTATGTTGTTAAATTTGAGTGTGTTTTTAGGTATCGATTGTTTTAAATACTACTTTTATCTATTTTAACTGGGATTATAACAATATGCAGCTAAATAATGTAATGCTTAACAAATGAAGGTAAACTAGTAGGTACTAGGTACATATAACAATATTTTAATAAAGTAATAATACCAATAATATTCATGCCACAGAATTTAATCTATTTTAGATTCTGAGTGGAGAAATGAATGTATTGGTTTTAAAATGTGTATTTTTATGTCATCAATTTTTGGAGGTGTAAAAATGGTTGGGTGGATTCTGGTAGAAAGTTGGATGTAGTTGGTACTTACTAATACTTACTAACTAATGAGTGTAGAGTCTACACTGTAAGCACTGGCTTAATGGAGCATTCTGTTTTTAAAAAATTAAAAAAAAATTATTCAAAATCTATTTCACAAGAGTGTAATTTTTTGGGATTGCGTGGTAGAGTTAATTTACTTATATTTGATGTACCTAACATAATAATTAAGGATGTGCTACTTGCCTATAATATGTATGTTAGATTATTTCAAAAATATTACGATACAGTTTTAATATTTACTAGTGTTTTTTGTATAGCATTTATATTTTAGAGTTTTAAGATAATACCTAACTGTAAACACGAGGTAAATATAATACATTATAGTCGTAGTAACATATTATCCAACATATCTCATTTTAATACTTAGATTATTTATTTATATTTTTTTATTGAACTTAGCGTTGGGAACTATTTCAATTAAATTAATTTCTAAAATCATACCGTTTGTATAAAGTTTAGTTAAACTTAAAATTGAATAAGAGAAATTCATTTATATTTTATATTTTTGCCCTATACAACAGTAGTCATTAGCAAACATTCAGAAATATGTATAGATTTTAAATTCAACAATAATGTGTTCTTTGTTGTAAGTAAAAAAAAAAACGATTTTCCAATTTTATTATGTAACTTATAGAGATTGGAAAGATTATTTAAAACACATTAAGCTATTAAAGGTAGGTGAATGCAAACAATATTTTAAAATAAAATGTCTACAATTTTCTTATTAAATAGGTAAAAACAAAACATATAATTTACGTATACAAATACAATATATTATGTTGGTGTATCTATCTACTTAAAAAATTGTTCCTTTATTTTGTATAAGTCTTTACATTTCGAATTTCCTTAATGCTTCAAATAATTCTGAGTGTTTACAGCCTCGTGTAAGGCCATGGTGAGCTAGTTTTTACCATGTTGGCGGTGTTAGTCCAGTTTAGCAGGTTTGTTATTGATAAAAGTATAGGAATAAAATATCATAGCTACTGCAAAATCACGATTACCATACTTCCTTGTGACTTCACTCGAGCTGTTCAACTTGTCGAGTTCACCTTGAAACTGGTACTTTATTTATTCCAGTCTTTTACTAGTATTCACAATTCACACATACACGACGCGGGTCATTGAAACAAACTGCAAACAAATATAATATTTAATATTTAAAAATCTGCCAAAGTTTTATTATTTAGATAATATAGATGGACATTAATAACGTTAACCTATTAATGGCCCGTATTACAATAGTTGATCTCCGGTTAAACCACTGAATTCGGCCGGTAAAATCAGTGGTTCAAGCGTAACCGAGGTTTAAACTATGATTGTAAAACGGGCCCCAACTAAGTTATTTTGAAATTCGATAAATTACCAGCTATTAAAATTATTTATTCTAAAAAGCCGAGTAAAAAGTTCATAATTTGATTGTCAAAATATGCTACGTACATTTTAAATTATGGATTGGTTTTTACAATTTTTCAATTTTTTTTATCTCACTTTTTATAGTAGAAAAAAAGCTTCGATTTACAACATCTAGGGTGGTTTCCGATAGCAAATTATATCTTGTTAATATTTCGGGTCAAAGGAAAAATGTCTTAATTATTTTTATAAGTAATTAATAAAAACTTAAAAAATTTGATAAAAATTGTAATTTTTACGCAAAACCAATGGTTGACCAAATCGATTTGTTATTTTTTGTTGTCATTTAAAAATAAAAAAGGTATAACTGTATAGACTTGAATTTTCACAGAAATATTTATATGCGTTTTATATTCTTTCATGGTGTAAAATATTTTGATCTTTTTGTGCTTTTAAGGACATAAGATATTTGGATTTTTCGAATTTTTTTTTAATTTATGCACGGTAAAATTTTGTGTTTGTAAAAAAATTGGAGAATTTAATACAAGGGTTATAGTTTTTTTTCTTACAGAAGCCTAAAAAATTACGAAAGTACACATATTCTCAATTTTATTTTATAGACATTTTTTTTTATTATTTAAATAAAAGGATATTTACAATCTGTAATTTGTATACAATAAGTAGTTTTAGTTAAGTATTTTGTAATTTAATAAAATATATTATTCATTGGGATTTTTAAACCTTTAAAAACTTTTCACTCCTTTATATATTATAATTTACTATACAGAGTGATTCACCAAGCATGCTCATCCTATTTTTCTTCAATAATACAGTTTTATAAAATCTTATTTTTGGAATTTTTAAATATACTTTAAGACCATATTTTAAAATTCCTGAGATTTTTCTTAAACTGCTTAAGGAGTGTCCTGTGGGGATACAAAGTTCTGTTTTTCAAAAAAATTATTATACAGTGGATAAAGTCATCATCGAGTTTTTTATCGATGGTTGTGTTGTATTATTATTTATACGTTTATTTGAAATTATAATTTTCATTTAAACAGTTTTTATTCATCTTTATGATATTTATAATATTTAACTAGAAACAATCAGTTTTAATAATATAGATATTTGTTACGAACTTAGTATATTTTAGTAGGTATATTGAATTTGTAGTGACTTTCAATCAGGCGATCTCTCTCCCTACCTTACGCATAGTTCTTGATGTTTCGTTTTCAAGTTCCAAAATACCCATAATTCTTAATTCCTTATTTTGAAACTGTCTACTTATTTAAATATTTAATACTGTATAAGTATTTGGATTGACACTTTTAAATATACACCGCAATTTATGATCGCTTTGCTGCTACTAACAGAATAAGAGCTATGGATTTTGTCATTTAGTTTAATTTTAGTGTTATTATATTGTATTATCTACATCAAATAAATTAAATTTGTTAACTGTATTAATCTGTAATACATTTGTATACATTATAAGTCTAATTAGCTAACTAAACGTCTGATTTTTATATAAGGACGGGGTTCTTATAGTAATTTATAGTAATTTTATTTCGCTCCTCCCTAATCCCGTGGACAGACACCTGCCATTAAAGGTATCTAATTCATAAAAATGAATTCAAATAGGTTTAACGTAAATTGCATAGCATTAATAAATATAAATATACATACCTATATTTTGCATGTACCTATCAAAAAGTTTTATTGTCTAAATTTACCTCGAAATTTACTATAATGGCTTATTGTTAAACAACTGTTTCCACTAATAATTGCTCAATAATAAGCTAATATTGCCCCGCCCCGTGTTTCTATGTTGAGTATGGCAGGCCGGAGTAGAGGTCGTCGTATTTAGGTATTAAGTTTTTATTAGACTATTACAAACGCATTGACTATTTTATCCCCTTTACTACAGCCGAGTCATGTTTTTGAAGGAAACCACCGGTATGATGCTACGTTACTCGTAAACTGTGCAATTTGTTTTGTTGATATAATGTCGCCAATCTTCTAATTAATTGCTTAAAGTTATTAGGTTATTATAATTTTTCTTTTTTGTTATTATATAATAAAATAATTACAAAAGTTTCAAAAATATATACATATTTGAAAAGTATAAGAGTGTGAAATTAATAAACTACTGATGTCTACTGAACATTTTTTAAAATAGATAAGTGATCTTTTTTTGATATTATACCTAATATAATATACTATAACGAAGTCTGTTAGGTATCTATAACTTATTAAATTAACTGACATTGTAGATTCAGTATATTCAGAAAAATTATTACGTGCAGACATGTAAAGCTTTACATTCATCTATTATGCACGGCATATATTATGTACCTATTGAACCTACCTCTATTACCTAATATATTGTATAAAACTACTAACTACGTTTATAACTTGTCAATAACCAGTTTTAATAAAAGAAAATTGGTATCTATCCAATTTTTAAGGAAATATATAAATATTTTTGTTTTAAATGCTTGCATTAAATACAAATACGTCAAAAATATGTTATTGAAGAATGTTAAAACTTATAAGACTTTTAATTCTGTGGTTTGGTGCAAGAAGGGCTAATGTCAAAAAATAACATTTTTGGGTGAGAAATTAAATTTTACAATAGGCAAATTTTTTTTCATTCTTAATTTTATGAAATCAGATAATGTATATTAATATTATTTTGATATTGGCATTCTTGGTGGATAATTATTAATTAATATTATATATATCTGACATTGGCCAAAAACTAAAGTACAAAATAAAAATTTTTTAATAATTAAAGAACTTAACTTTTTTTATTACAATCTGATAATAATATCCATTTGCACATAAATAATGTTCTTTATTGATTGATTTCGAAATGGTCAATGTCGTGGCTTCGAAGGCATTATGGACATTATTTATAATACGTGGCCAATGTCGAGATATGCTTGTAATATATATAGGTACTTCTATATCGATTAATGTTAAAATGGGCAATGTATGTATTGTGTTGGTCATACTGCATTAGAGACATTGACCATTTTAACACAAGTAACATAATCAAAAATTAATGACATTAGTCAAACAATATTTAACAATATATTCAAATATGTTTTTATAATATTTATCGCTTCACTACATCAACTGTACTGCAATTGTAACGCAAAATGGGTAGTTTTTACTATGTTGCAAGAGAGAACCATGGCTTAAATATACAAGATTATTGCACATAGCCTGTATTGTTTTTAAACAAAATTAAATGGTAGCATAAGGTATGGTACATGGGCTTAAATATAGGCATCCCCCGTATACGCTGCCATTTTAATTCCATAACGTGATAAAATTATATAACAGGGGCACAACGAATTTTAATTCGCAGTTCGTATACATGTTGGTACCTACTACCTACTATGTCGCCTATTGATATGATATATTGAGTTTGAGTAGAATATTTTCCATCAGGAAAATATGTACATTTTCCCTGTTTTACGCGGTGTTTATTTTTATTGCATGATCAAAGTTTAAGAACTAAACATTTTTTCTACCATGTATAGACAATACAAATAAAAAAACCATATATCATAGTGAAATCAATACATTCATCGTCTCAGCTCAGAATCTAACAAAATGTATATCCATCGCGTGTCACGAGAAACAAGAAGACTAGAAATGAAATTGATGGGGGGGTCGATTAAGGAAAATGAAACTATAGAAAAAAATCTTCGTCGAATACTTGAATAAGTTATAAGACGATACCTATTGCATTAATATTGTAATATATTATTATTGTTATACACGTCGTCGCCTGTAGAAACCGGTAATACTGGGCAGTCAGCCCGGGGTGTTGCCCGAGCGTCGAGCGATATGGTTCACTTGTGCGCGGTGTCGGCCCGTTGTTTTGTTCTTCACCAGGAAGGAGACCTTATCATGTATGTATCATTATATTACTATGCCTATGCCGCCGTCGCCACCACTACCACATACGTCTTGGTGTCGCGTTGAACCGACGTCGTACCACCACCTGTGTGCGCGCGGTACACGAGCAAAAGCGAGCCCGATGAAGGAACGGCGGCCGCGCAGATTCGTTGAGCCGCAGAGTAATGCCGACAGCCGGTTGATTCGTCGACCGACGCCATCCGTGTGGTGCACAAAATACTACTTGCGTGCGCGCGTTTTCCGTACGTGATTTAACTGGTCCCGTTGTTGTCATTATTTTATCATCGATATCGTCGCCACCGCCGTTGTATTTTCGCCATCGTTAATGTCTATTTTAATATTATTTATTCATAATAATAATAATATTATTAATTGGTAAATAGAAAGAAGAGGAAAACTTCTTTTTTTTTATAATTTTTCATCGTCCGGTCATTCCCCCGTCATTTTAGTGCGCCGTAGTTATTGTTGTTGTTTCTGTTGCTGTTTGAAAACTATCGTAATAAACCATACAAAATCAGCGAGACCGTCAACGAAAATAATATAATATCATATTGATTTATTCGAACCGACGTCGTACCTACTAGTTTCGATTCCACACCACACGAAAGGTACGCGAAATTTGAAAATATATAAAAAATATAATAGTATAGGTACCTACAACATGAAAATTCAACAGTGGTTGGAACGCCAGAGAATTTAATATTATAATATATATGACTGTTGGTAATAAATTAATAATAATAATAATAATAATAATAATATAATAACCATGATCGAAACATCATGTAGGTTCGTCATTGTGTATGTGTTCATGGCTTGCGTCGTATGTATGTGTTAACATTTGTATTTTATGCTGTAGTCATTGTATTTGTAGACTTCACGAGTCACCAACCTTAAACAAATGATCCTAGGTTGCGCGTGTACTCGGGAACGGACAAAACGGATTTTACGCCAGTGTCTATTGTTATTACAATATACAATATACATGCGAGGAAGCACGTTCAAAACAGTTGTTTAAGTAATCATGTGTAAATAAAAATTCTAAAAAAAAAATAATACATTCTGACGTCGGTTTGCACAATAACGAGACGTAGTTGTGTTTTCAGTTCATACCATAATATGAATTCAAGAATCGAGTAACATCGAGATATGTAAATCGTTAAGACCTAGATTATTATTGAAAAGTATTATTTTGAACAGTTTGTGATATGCACATGCTGTTTTTTCTGTTTTATTCTTCTGTAAAACCCCTATTTTATTACAACTACATAAATATTTCTGTATATGTAGTATTATATTACTTTATACTTCGTTTTTCATAGTTTTTTTTTAATACTGCCATAAATACTTATAATATTTAGAGTTTATTGTATTATTATTATCACAATACACTTATCTACTATGTGAAGCACACTGATAAACATAATGCTCACATAGTAGTTAAAGAAATTCAATTATTCATTCGTACAAAACATACGCATGTGTATACCATAATTATGTATAATACCTCATTCAATTATTATCTTTGAGTATTTATGACGTCAAAAGTTACATGTAGGTGCATCGATCAACGCTGTCTATTAGTGTATTGCAATTAGTTTTAAACTCTGATATCAAATGACTTATTCCTATTTTGTAAGGTATTTAATTGGTGTATTTGTATTTTTTTTTATTATGTTTACTGTTGGAAACATTGAAATTATAATACTGTTTTAAAAATAAATTGTGATAGGTATATAATATGGTCAAGCTAATTTTTAGTACGTACATGATTCATCGGTATATTGTATTAATAAGTTATTCTTAATTTTTCATATTTTTTTGCAATTCCTGAAATTAAAAAATCAACTCGATGAATAAATGAATACACTTCCCTATTATTAAGTAACGGCTATTAGATACGACTTTAAAACTTCTGATCATACAAACTAATAATAATTCAGGTACATGCTATGCCACGCGACACCAGTTATAAAGTAGTTTGTAGTCGACAGTCATACATAATATTAAATATATTATCGTCCACTGTTCAAATTCTATAGAGGCTAGAAAGGAATTCCCCATACCGGATACCTGAACAAAACAATTAGACCCTTTACAAATGGATAATATAGTATATTTTTTTATTTAAATGCTCAATCGAATGTAAATAATTAAATGTAAGCTAATAAGTAATCAGTAATCGCCATGTAGTTGATATTAAAAACATTGTTTTTATATATTGCAGTAGTACAGTATATTTATAATTATTTATTTTGATTTCAAATTTTATTTCCGCATAATATAGTAAATATGAAGATGGTAGTATGTTTAACTAGATGTTATTAATTACATATGTAATAATACCTGTATAATAATTCTGACGTAGATATTGTGGAAGTTAATAGTAGTGCATTCATGCTCACCTTGGTCACTCAAGGTTTTCTTCTTCAGTTCTTATTTTGCACTGCCATAGTGCCATGTTCAGTTTCTTTTGTGCTCGATGTGTTGAAGTAAAACCATACCGTACTTTTTAAATTTTTTTTTAGAGTATCTACCATTGTATATTATGTTTTAATTATAGATATCTATGATCCTCTTAATTCAGTGTTATTGATTTTATTTTAAGCTTTAAGAAAACCATTGGCCAATTATTTTTTAATAAAAATGCTTCAGTTTAATACTTTAATAGTTAAATAGTTTATAATGTTAGTTATTGGAAACAGCGAAAATGAAATGATAAATAATAATAACATCATTATTCATTACAGCATATCATAGCAACTATTTTGTTAGTAAAAATATGAAATAATAATACATTATAAATTCTGTGTACTTTGTACATATTTTAATCTTCGTCGTTTTATTTTAAAACGTATAGTATATAATATATGTATATAAATGTATAGGTATTTATACTTAATTCATATGTTTATTATTTTACCTAATAGAATAACAATATAAGTTTTACTTTAACTTTACTAAAGATTTTATTGTTGAAACGATTTTGTAATAGTCGACTGATAATGAATTTAAGATTATCGTTGAAAGTTAAAGTTGGAAAATTATTTGGTTATAAATAATAATTCAGTAGATTATATAAAGATAGGTCCGCATAAAGTGGCTTCATGACGCGCTTCAAATACGTATCACGACATGCAAAAATTGTATTGCGGCATTATGTTGCATTTTTGTCTCCCCGACTTTGATGAAAATACGTCCTCATAGCAGCATGGCATAGCGCGGTATAGATGTATAGTGATGTAGTCTTTGTGGTTTTTGATGTAGACCCGGCTTACCAGGCCGGGTCAATTTTGGTGTTCAGCATCCAAAAAAACCTCTGGAAAATGATATTGTGACAAACTCGTTCATGCCGTGTTTCGTTTGAACCCGTCTTATAATTCGAATCTATGATGTAAACCTAATGGTGACTGGTGAGGTATAAATTTCAAAATTTCTGTAATCGAAAAAACCTTCTCAAAGCTATTGACCCGAATAAATCGGCCGAAGGTCACGAAATATTAAAATGAAAAATAGCTGGGGGGTGGCCTATTGGCTATTATTGAACCTAAAGATTGTCAAAGAACATTTTCCATGTAAGTTATGAGTATGATGTAAAATATTTCAATTTTAAAATAATGCTCATAACTTGCTTAAAAATGTTAATATTGTAAAAAACTGACGTTCAGGCACAGTTGGGTTGTATTATATGTTCTAATATTATGTTCTACGTTCTACGGTCCTGTAAGAAGTTGACAATAATAATGACGTCGTTAAATTATTGTTTAACTTAAAAGTAATACATACGTAAATGAAGTTGCAATATGCAAATATTGGTATCAGATGCAATATATATAAAATATTTTGTATACCGTGTTCTGTTGATTAGACAGTAGTTGCTAATAAAATTGAAAATTAGCTTACATAAATTGTTATGTAAAAAAATGGACTATAAGAATAGACTTCTACTATAGCAATATTTGCTCTAACTTTGAAATATTATATACTCAATATATATGCCATTGTCGGTTAAACTTCTTTTTTTTTTTTTTTTTTTTTTTCATTGATCATTAAGCCCGGCAACTATGGCCATTAGCTGTTTTTGTTAGTTTGTAGGGGAGGGTACTGTTGGTTTGTAAACACG
>WHPZ01584828.1:0-13910 GCA_016617965.1 Macrosiphum rosae
TTTTATCCACTATCCACACATATATTTAACTTATTCATAATCAGCATAAAAATCACTGTCGATTAAAAAAAAAAAATGGTGCCCAGTAAAATGATTGTATATACTAATAAAAAAGTATAATTAATGAAGAGCTAATTTTAATATTTAATATTAAAGGGTGTCTCTGGTCTTACCCGCATGTGTTTTATAACAAACATACAGTACACTAGTACAGCTTTGAAAATTTGAATTCAATAGAAAGTAAAACCAATTTAGCTTTCCAATTAGAGTGAATTGTGTATTATTGGCTTATATTATAAGACTTCAAATTAAGAAAATTGTAATAAATAGGTTTCTATGTTTGATATTTACGAAATTACAATTTTCAAGCAAGTCATTATTTTATGAATACCTAGGTATGTAAAATATTACAAATTAAAAATGATCATATAGGTAACTTAAAAATTAAAATATTGTAAAAACAATAACGAATAAATGGATTATATTTTAGAGGTGGGTAAAAGGGAACATTAAGGACAGTCACTGGTACCTGTATTAGGTTTAAATATAAATAAAATGTCGATGTCGAATCGTCTTCGAAAAAGGAAGAATTCCCCCCCCCACAATTGTGTGATGAAACCCGACCCTGTATTGTTTTAAATTTACATGTTCTATAATAGTTCATTTCATTCTTATAATATAAGCTAATGTATAGTAACACAAATTTGGTCTTGTCATAAACTCAAATTGTCTATGTTTTAGGTACGTGTTTTTAAGACCGAACTTGAAGACCAGCTTGTGGGTGCAAAGCCATAAAAACTTCTTCAATTTAAATGTAAATATTTAAACTAAATAAATTTACAAAATAAAACCATAAAAATATTGTGTACGTACATTCAATGTTTTTGTGTTCCAATTCCGCCGGAAACGATAAGCTTTTTCTCTGATCACCTTCAGAAGTTCTAGAGATATTAAACCTTTTAAAATATAATCGTATATAATAATAATTAATGTGTAATAAATAATAATAATTTAATTGACATCAAATAAAAAAAGGTTATTATTTTTAATTGTATTTAACTTTTACTATTGCTGATAAGAAAAAAAAACAGGAAAAATATTAATATTTATTATTAAGACGTACAAGAAATCAAAACTAAAACTGATTTATACTAATAAGAAGTTGGTTAATATTTGTATTTTTTTTTAATTAGATGATAAACTATTATGATTGTATTTGATATTCGTACATAACTACATAAGGTATTATTATTATAATATGCAATTTTATATTTACCTAATAATCGACATTGACCTAATCTTAGTTTTCGTACTAAATCCAACATTTCCATACACAATTTTTCTTTATAAAGCAATTGCTCAAGATTCAAACCTATATTAAAATAAATTTTATTTGATTAAATTTATTAAGTAACTATATTACACTTCTTAAAATCAAACGTTACTGTTGTTTTTCGACTTCCAAATAAATTTCAATCTTAAATCAATTACAAATGGGCTGCCTTTATGAATATTAAATGACTTTAAAATTGCTTCAAAGCTTTTTGGACAGAATACACTTATGCTTTTCATTAAAGTCTCGACATCTTTATAGAAACATAACATTTCTGTACTCGATACTAATTTTGTGCACATTTTGCATTGCCAAATTGACTTCTTATCTAATGGATTGATAGGTAAAATTCGACCGTCGCAATTTTTAACTATGCAATTCAGTGCTGCTAACTTAGTTCCAAATTCCTATTGTAAAAATAAAATTAATTAAAATTAGGATATAGTTACAACGTAAAAACTGTGACTATAGTCTTATATTATGATAACTAACTTCTGTGTCACAACATCTACTACAGGTGCAAATAAATTGTTTTGACGTCAACAAGTGATTCTGTCGTAGTGAAGTAGGCCAAATTGAATATGTGTAACTAGTAGTAATTTCCTGTCCTTTATATATCGGTAAAGAAGCTTTTGCGATCATTTGAAGTTTTTCATTAAAGTTGTGCATTGTGTTCGGAACACAACAATGGTTCATAAATGCTGCTACAGGGTACAGACCTTTCAAACTTATTAATTTATTGGAACGATTTACTATTGTTTCAAAACAATTAGCATCCATTATTTTACAAGTAGTTACCATTATTTGTTCATCTTCCTTGTCTAATTCCATACTTATGTTTCTTTTCAGTTCTTCTACCTATTTATAATATTAAATATTAAATATATAACTATACCTATATATCTACCTATATTTTGGTAAAAATAGTAGGTATACGTTATTGAAACGTTGGTAGAAATTATAATTATATTATATTATATATATTTTATTTATACCTATTTCGATATAAAATGTGTGAACTTTAGGTAGTTAATTGATATAATAATATAACAATACAAATAATACAATCGTAACGAGTACCTATTGTACGTTTAAATATTTAATAAATATATTTTATTGACAGTTGATTAGTCAGATGGTGAGAGTGGTAAATTAAATTCCAGGGAGGGGATTCGCCCCCCTCTGGAGTCTGGACTATACTTGAATTCAACACTGACTAAGGATGTACTATTATGATATATTTTTATTGCTATGAAAGTCATTTGCTCTACTTTTAGAGGTAGTAAATAGTAATATACAGTAGATTGAAATAATTGTTGCCGTAAAAATTACATTTGATGTGAATAAATTATTGTAATTATAGTAATACCTATCCGTTGAAACGTTAAAAGTTTCAAGTACCAACGATAATATTTTAAAATAACTAAAATCGTTATTTATACTTAATAGTAGTGTAAATATCTAATTTCGTTCAAATTTTAAAATGTTTATAAAAAAATTGTGCATAATAATAATACATATATTATAATATAATATATAATATTTTATATTTTGGTTTCAGAATAAATTATTTAAAAATAAACTTCTATTACATTTTCAAGCTTTTTTACCCGACAATTTTTTTATCAACATGTATAGAAAAAACTAGAAAAAAACTTTAATTTTAAATGTATATAGCTCAAAAATAGTCAAACTATTTAGACAATTAGGCATAAGAAATTATAATATCAACACTTGGTGAAAATTTAAAATATTTACGGTTATTCGTTATTGAATCACAACACAATAAGAAAATCGTTTGATAAGAAACCGTTAATTTAGGCGTGAATATGTGAGTATTCAATTTAATATCAAAATTTAGAAGCTTATAAAAAATATTAATTGTAAGTACCTATATAGTAAAAATTATTTTTTAATTCCAACAATCAAAACTTATGAGAAATCTTGTATTTATTCATCAAACCTCAGGTATAAATATTAAAAATTGTATACTTACATTTTTAAATATAACATTATTTGAACATTTTAACTTATAACGCTTATAAAAAAATGATTTAAAAATGTATTTTTGATATTTTTTAATTGAAAATTAAAAACTTAAGAGAAAGATTATATGACAATTCAAGCTTTTTGACCTAGCAATAAAAAATGTATCAACATTTATCGAAAAAGAACTAAGAGAAATTTCAAATCTTAGTTTTCAGAACATTTGTTTTTACATAAAAAAAATTATAGAACTGAATATTGATGATTTGCTAATATTGAATGTATTTCTACGGGACAAATATTTATTTTTGTTGGTATGACTTGACATATTTAGGGCAAATTATTTGCATAATAGGCATGTCTATTGGTGCAAAGGGCGGATACATAAGTTTGTCTATACATTTTACAAAAGATTGATGCTTTGGACAAATAAAAAAAAAAACTAAAAATTAAAATTCGTTTAGCACGTTATTACTTATTATTGACATCGTGGAAGTGCGTGCACAGCTATTTCATAACACAATCATATACAAACTATAATTATTACGTCGTCTTACTAGGTAGGTACACGTCTTTTTTACGCAACCTAACGCAGTCTCTACGCACATGCTCAGAAAATTGCCTATATTGTACTCCTGAAAAACGGATAGTTCGAATCCCCGGTTCCAACAAAATTCATAAACTCAGGTCTCAGAAATTATGAAACCAAATCGTCAAGATGGTATAATATTTAATGGCAATAAGTATTTATGTCTTATGTCCAATTGAACAAGAATCCGACTGTAATATAAACTTTCATAATTTGTCATGATAATTATACAAGTTAAGATTTTGTTGCTGATTGCTATTAGGTAATACGGTATTTACATAATACCTATATATTTATATAACTTGTGAGCTAGATAATTTTATTTTTTTTTTGTTTAAAAAAAAAATACCTGTCAAATAAGTGGATATTTATAAACTGTACAAATTTGCCTCTATACTATTAGTTTTGATTGCCGTGCCAGTGAGTAGCTTATTATATTTAATAAAATCAAATATTTTGTCTGACTATAAGATAATAGTAGTATTGGTATTTGGTTTAATTATTCAAATATTTTTACAATTACTTCAATCATAGGTGATAGAACCTTGCAGGGTAGTAATCTATTTTAAGTTTATAAGTTTTTTGATTGCCATAAGTAAGTACGTACAATCAATAAAATCTAAAATAAAAAAAATTTGTTCTATATTTGAAAGAGAAGCCATATGAGTGTTTTACCTTCTCTAGTATGGGTCCTTTAAAAATATTTATGCCTTCATCCTCCAGTCATGTAAATCTAATGTCTATATATATTTATAATATGATATGAGTAATATATTTTTTGTCTCGCATGCAACTAAAATTTAATTTTCAATTTTGGTTGGAGCATTATAATAAATGACCCTTTTCTAACCAGCGGACTGTAAATATTTTTTTTCCGCTGGTAAAAAGTTCAGTCAGATTAGTAAACATGCACGTATCAATAAATTTTATCTAATATATTAAATACTACAGCTGTTAGGTGGGCCAGGTGCGTTACTCCCTTTCTGCTATATATGAAAACCTTAAAACTAGCTCTGAGAACAGTGAGAACAGTTCATTGTGAAACTCCGTAATATCGATACATGCGTTTTAAGAGGCAGCAGAGGCTTGTCAAAAAAAATAGAAGGTATGTCGGACTCTGCGGGAAGGCAGCACTTCCCTGAAGTGACAGACGTTGCACCAGACTGAAAAAGCTCACTTTTAGCCCTTAACGCACTCACACAACGTATTGTGTTTCAGACAATAACTACATATTTTAATATATTTTATCCAACATCACGTATGCAAGTATAGGATATTATTTGTTCAACACACCACACTCCCCGCCATAATAATATAATACATATATGAACCCGACTGGTGGGCATTTTTAATTTTTTTTTATCACATTATTTTTAGTAAATATAGTAGGTGTACCAAGAAGAAATACCTCAAACATGAGTTTGTCCGTCGATTTCTTTTGCAACACGTCGAGGAAGTACCTGTACTTGCCATCCTTGATTGACAGGCCCCGGACGGCCGTGATCGCATTGTAAATTCCCACCGACCACGTCTGGCCATCGCTCTTGGTTTTCGGGCGTAACTGCCGGACGTACCGACACTCGTCCCGGTGTTCGGGACGGTCGGCACACTGGCGTCCACACACTGGGAACCGACAACCACCCGGACATCCGGTTGGCGGCGTCGTCATTACAGCGTAGCACACTGCACACACCGGCCAGCTTCCGGTGCCGTCTGTGCCCAGAGCTCTCGGCGAAACGATCAGTGGGACGTCCACGAATATCACATCACCCACGCTGTAGTCCCGGGTGGCCACGACGCCACGACCGGCCACCGTTTCAGACCCAGTGCTAATCGTCCACCCACCATAGCCTTTGATGCCACCACCGCAGTGGGACAAGTAATTCTTAACGCAATCGTTGATAGCGTTCATCTCCATATTATTATTATTATCTATATTATACCGTCCGAGGGGAACAGAATTATAAAAATAATGTTTTCTAATCGTATTCGTATTTTACAAATCTAAAAAAAAAAAAATTGGTTATAAAATAGTATAACATAATCAAAGGTGAGCAAGCTAATGAAAAATATTATCTTGAGTTAGATAACTTAAGTTGATGTTAAGAGCGTCCAATATTATAAGTTAATATAGTTAACGAACAAAATATTTAATTTAAAAAGTTTAAAGTTAGTGTAGAGACAAATATTGACTTAACTCATAGTTCAAAGGAGTTAATTATTTTTTTTTATTTCTATTAAAATCATACATAAATAGTGATTGCTGTGCAACTTTCGATTTTTTAAATACCTAATATATTTTATAAAAAATAAATACTACCATTCCTTCTAATTGCACACTAGTTATTGTATCAAGGTTAAAGAAATTGTAGGTTAGTAGCACATTTAGTTTTAAATATTTTATTCAAGAATTATGTAATTGTTTATTTTAATTAAAAAAATTCCAAACTAACCAACTAGCTCAGTTTGAAAATGAAACTTACTCCACTTTCGTGTTCTGTGCAATTTATATTATGATTTCCGGTAGACTGATCAGTGCATTACAGGTTACAGTCTACTACTTATATCCAGTAGGATCTCTTCTATAGGAAAATGTGGACAAATTAATGAAGATAATTAACTGAACTTGAGTTAAGTGAACTCATGATCTAGAAGTTAGAATTCCGCAGTGAGCATATAATATAATACATTTAACTTGCTATTAGCTTAAAGTTAATATGGGAAGACATATTAATTCGGTTTAAAAAAAATAATCTACCAACTATTTTAATTAGTAGGTAAGTACCTAGCGGCTAGCAGGTAGGTAGGTACCACACAAAAAGTATTCTGGGCCCATCTATAATATTATATTAGTTATTTATTATTTTATCAAGAAACATAATATACATTATTGTATTAAATTATTTTTTATTTAGAACAGCGTGTACCCAGCTATAAGACAATATTAAAACCGACAATTTCAAAAACTAAGTTTTTCGAACAGTCAATTCAAATAGTTTTTAAGTTCATCAGAATTAGAAATTAAGGATTAAAATAAATTACATTTTTAACTAGGCGTAGTTCATAATGCCCACGTTTAAATATGGAAGACATTATATAGGTAGGTATACCTTTTGAAAAAAAACTCGTACCTACCTATACGATGGCGTCTAGTGTCACCACACGACTTCTTCGGTACTAACAAACGAACAAAGATTCATCAAGTGTATAAAAATAAAAATGTCCGCTGCAGCTGTATTCAATTAGGAGGTTGGCACCTACACTTAAATAACAATGTGCAATATATTTTGATTTATTATAATATAATATTAATATTTGTAGGTATGTAAAACGTGATCACACTCTGAATTCTTGCACTAGGTATGTGGGTATAGGTAGGTACCTACCTATTAGCGGTATGAAAGTGTACTGAAATAAATTACCTAGTCGTTGATTCGTCCCGAGTAATAAATCGTCACGTGAAATGGCAAAGTGACAGTTTTGTGCGCTGTATATAAAGCTAGTGAGTGTCACCACGACTATCGATATCGAAATAGATCGTCGCCAGTAATAATGATGTGCTACGATGAAATAGTAGTTAACGACTGCTGGACGATGGCCAATCACGTCTTTTCGCGTAGATAGGTATCTACCGAAGGCTAAAATTAACCTAATTAACCTACCAGAATTGTTTTTTTTTATTAAAGTATTATTTCATGTATACACATACGAAAACTAAACCACTTGTGAAGAACGACTTCTGTTTTTCGATTTAGAGTGGAGCGATGTATGTATTGATTTTACAATGACGTGTGCTTTTTTATTTTTGTGTCTGTCGCCACCGTTTGGAGCATTAAGACTGCTTCGATGTTCTTCAACAGTATCTTGTTCGATGGGAAAGTGAATCTAGTTGGTGCATTCAGGAAGTCAAAATGCCCAGTAGCTTTGAAAAGCGCAGAGAAAAACAAAAAAAAGACTACGGAAAGCCTGAAATTTTTAAGCTAAATTGGTGTTCGACAAAATGTTGGATTTTGGTGTAACACTAAAACAAATGACCTTAGATACATGAAAATTTCACTGGTTGTTTTATTGTTTATATTATAATGTTGTTTACATTTTCAAAATATTTTAATTTGTTTTGAACGGTTGACGGACAGTTTACAATTTGTTATTTGTTAGGTAAAAAAGCTCGAAAGTTTAATAAAAGGCTCTTAAATATATTGGTACAATGACTGTCAAAAAATATTAAAAATACATACCTAGTCAAATTTTTTTTTTATAAGCATTTAAAGTTCTATCTTTGACAAAAGGCTTAAAAATTACGAAAATGTTCAAATTATTTTGAGTCGGATGATCATTATTATCCCATTATCTGAACAAACCGTACTTTAGTAAGTCATTAGTAAGTATTTGTAAGCACAAAATCAGAATTTGTAAGTCAACTGAAACTTTCAGATTATCCCTAAAAGTTTGCAAACTGGGTCACTTCAACATTTTGAAATCTTTTTTCCACTCCTGCATAGTAGTCCATTAGTAAGTATTTGTAAGACCAAAAATTCGATATTAGAAAAATGTTATTTTCAAAGTCTAGGGGACCTAAAGTTTACCCATCTGGATCGCATATTAAGAATCTTTATGTGGTCTCGGCACTACATATAAAATAACTCATTTAATGGGCCAATTTAAAATGGCTGCTTTACTGTATTTTGATATTTTGTTATATCATTAAATAAATAAATTTAATTTAATTTTACACATTAAAGTACACTGGGTGATTTGTATAATACCTACCTATTTATTACACTATATTATTATTACATTATTTTTATATAAACTATTTGTTATTCCTTTCCATTGATATACATTTAAAGTTAATGTATGTATAAATTATAAAATATACCTGATATAATAATAAATATAGGATTTAAATATATAACTATATTAGATATGGAAATAAGTTGTGATATTAATACATATTGTCATCCTAATCATACCATAAGAAACATGATATTTATTTTAACTAGTTAACTCTAGAAGTATTCTTGTCTTAATATCCAATGTACCTACTAGTTTGAAAGCATTTTTGCACCTTAAATATTTTTATTTATGTTCTATAACCTAATAAGTACCTATATAAATAAGTATTCGAATGGATACAATCACACAAAAACATAACTTATAATTTAGACTTACATTAATTTTAAATTTATATCAATGGAAAGAAATAACAAATAGCTTATATAAAAATAATGTAATAATAATATAATATAATAAATAGGTACCTAGGTATTATACAAATCCCCAAAGTGTACTTTAATGGGTAAAATAAAATAAATTTACTTAATGATATAACAAAATATCAAAATAACTGGCAGGGTAAAATGTGCCCATTAAGTTGCGTTATTCTGGGTAAACTTTAGGGTCCCTAGACTTTGAAAATAACAACTTTATTATATCGAATTTGCTCTTACAAATACTTACTAATGGACTACTATGCAGGTTATATTTTTTTATTATAATTAATATTGTGTTAATGCTCCTTGACACATTTGGATACTTAAACGTTTTAAACTTAAATTAATTAATTTTACATTATAATTATTGAATATTATTTCAATATAAAAAAGTACAGATTTATCTTTTGTTTATTTAAAAAAATTAGACACCATAGGAGATTTTATGCCATGGGTTCCTCAAATCCTAGTTATGCCACTGTATGTAATTGTCTAGGCAAATAAAATATGTATAAAAAGTACACATTAAATTCATACAAATTATAATTTATAAATCAGTAATCACAATAGTTTATTATTAATAATTAACATTCTTAATCATACATAAATCAGTAATCACAATTTTAAACAAATACATTCATAAATTATCATTAAATTGTAGTAGGTACACTATAATAATATTATCACACGGTTAAAAAAAAATAAAAAAATAATTACAACAACCAAGTAAATAAAACAAATTGGCAATGATTATGATATTACATGAACGAACAAGGAGATCATGAAATTCTTAAATACTTAAATTATAATAAATCTTAAACATAAAAATGTATTAACATCTATTGCGACTGATATTGTAAGTTTTATATAAAAAAATAATAACAACAATTCAATAAATATTAATTAATAATAATGAGTCACAATTATTGTACTATAAATTAATTTAAGGCAATGACTTTTCGCATTGTACATCATCAATCAAAATATTAATTGTATTTTTGTAAATAACAAGAGTAAAAAACAAATGACAAAATATTTATTAATGTTAAGTAGTGGAAACAGTGATACCATTATTATGTTTTAAGTAGTTAAATGTAATGTGGTTACACTAAACATAACTTTATCACATAAAACTAATTTATAGAACTAATCAATTCATAAATGAACTATTAGCAAAGACAATTAGATAATCAATAAAAAAAAATTAATTTTTCATAAAACAATAAAATAAATGTTTATTAAGAAATTTAGTCCATAGTCAAAGTAATCAATAATTAAAATAGAAACCTACTGTTAATTCTTCAAATTATATCCTTCAATTATTAATAAGTTATAAGTTGAGACTTATTTTTGAATATTAATAATAAATATTATATAAATAAATAATATTAATAATATTGCCTATATTTCTTAATGGAACATCATATTGATTGTCAACAAAATGTAAAAGTAAAATTGTTATCTATATAAAAAGAGCCAAAGAACATTATTTGAATCAATCTTCAGCTAGTTAATATTTTAAAAATAAGTCAATAAAACACGAATTCCAAAACTTACTCTAAACATATCTTTAAGTTATTTTATCTTAAATCAATAACATATGATATGCACACCATTGATTTTTAGATATTATTTCCACACAAAATAAATCACAGAATATATTATATATATTTTTTTAAATAATTTAACAATTTTTTTTACAATTAAGTATTGCAATAGAATATTTAATATTAAGAAATTGCATTGTATAAACTATGTTTCATAAGACATTAAAAATCTAGTTTAAGTTTTTGAAATAAAACTCATAAAAAAAAGTGTTTGTTTGAATATATAAAAATAGGTTTTTGTTAATTTATATGAAATAATGTATTTACAAGCTATTTAAATTTAGGATTGAACTAAAAGATAGAAGTGATTATTCTTTGAAGTTTTGAACAATACAATACAATGATCAACAATTTCTAACATACCTAGACCAAAATTATTATTGTTTACATTAATGAATTAGTAGATTTGTGTGAAAATATTTTTAGATATTAATAATATTGGATATTTGTGTTTTATTTAACTAGGTAGATATTTTAAAAATTTCAATGATTATTAGACTTAAACATTTATGATATCTCTCTGTATGTAACAATTAATTAGGTTTTATTGATACGATCAAATAATATACGTTTCTTAATAGTTGTAGAACTCACTAGTAATGACTCAAATGTCAAAACACATATACTTAAAACTATTCATCATAAATCAGAGTCTAAAATTACAATAGTTCATTTTTTATGCGTATTAAAATTAAAACATTTTGATACACAATTATATTCTGTATTACTCTGTTTGTCGAGACTGAAATATTGTCGATGATATTTGTTTATTTGTAGAAAGCATTTGATTTTCTATTGGAATGTCCATAAACTTATGCGATGATGGGCTAAATGCATCTTCATGTGTTTTTGAAATTATTTTCCTTGTTGTTACTTGATTTTTAGATGAAGATTGAAAGAATGTCAGAGTAGATTCTTGATTTGTATGATAATGTAACCCTTGTTCATATAGAACTTCAGAAATATTTTCTAATTTAGGTAATAACGGATTTGTGTTTCTCAAATTCACAAAAGGACCTGTAAACATGATATAAATATTTTAATGTATATGTTAACATTTTACAAAATAGTATATCATGTGGTAGTTTAATAACTACTAAACAAACTTATATTTAAATCAAAATTATAGATAGTGTATTCTTACACAATTAATATCTTAAAACTGTTTTAAATGATTACCTCAATAACATTTTAAATTATTTTATAAAAATTAATATTATTCATATTGCATAGTGAATAATAGAACCTAAAAGTGAACACATTTTTATCAAGAAATACAGTTTATAAACATAAGAAACCATTTAATGTTTATAACACCATTGAAGGATCAATAAAAAAAGGTAGTTTTTTCCAAGTAGTTAAATGGCTATACAATAACAAAAATCTGATTGCAAAAACATGATCTAGTACTTCCAATAGTATTCAAGCTTAACTGATTAAAGAAACAAAATTTTTTTTTTCAATAATCTAATTTTATAACTCATATTACTGCCTAATTCCTATCATAGTTTATGCAAAATTTAAATAATTGTAAAATGTGCACAAATGTTGGCATGTCATTGTTGGTACTTGATTTATGTTGAGGTTAAAGACGACACTATAAACCAGTTTCTATTGTATATGTGAAAAATAAATAACTAATAAATAACTAATAATAATAAGTGTATGGTCTTACGTTTTTTAATGTAACTTGGATTACGAAATTTTGGATGTTTTAACCATCCTATAAGATTAACATTATTATGTTTTCTCATCCAAACTCTATTTTCTTCATTATCAGAATATAAACCATCTTCAGTCCGTTTTAAACAGAATAATGGCCACAATTTGTTACCAAAAAATGTACCGAAATATTCAGCACATACTTGTCTTACAGCTTCTTCAGTTAAAATATTTGAACGACTTCTTATAAGAAATTTTTTACATTCCTGCAACACATATTTACTTATTAAAACATATTTAAATAAAATATTTTTCAAAATTCAATATAATGTGCAACTACAAAAAAGTATTAATTTATTCTTGAATTATCTAATGATTTATGGATCAGTTGTTTGAAACCTACCCAGAAAATTAATACGTGAACAAGTAACAACACTTATTTTAGTATAATACTAATGAATACCTACACTAATAATTGTACAAAATATAGAACATATTTTAATATAGTATACAAAAGTCTCTGATATAGTCGGATAAGAACAAAAAGTCACTAATGACAAAAAGCTAATTGTTGGCAAAATATATTTAAGGTTTTTCATTCAATAAAATGATCTTTCCTATTTTTCTTTTGATTTAATAATTTACTTTATTTTTTGAGTATTGAGCTAATAGCACTTGAAAATAATATTAATAGGAAATGTATAATTTATAAAAATAATAGATATAAATGTACGATAGTTACAAAAATTACCATTAGCTAGTTCTTTCAATAATAGTTGTGGAACATATTTAGAATGATAGATTGGTATAAGTAAATGTCACTAATGACATGTTTGAAAATAGTAAATTATTATTTATTAGTACATCTCTATTTTGAACCAAATAGTAATAATCTAATAACAATATTAATATATAACTAAAAAAGATTTATTAATTTAATCCATGTTATAATACTTATAAGTGTCAGTATTTTTTCTGATGGATTTCACACAGACTTAAAGTAGGAAAAAAATCAATACACTGTAGAAGTAGATAATGATCAGTTATGATAACCAATTATGAAATAAAAATTTTTTAAACTAAATTGTAAGAAAAATAATTAAAATTGAGTATAAATTCATGGAGTTGTCAATCCAAGATGGAAATGGATTCAAAGCATAGAAAATAGGCAGAGCTCCATGTCCCATAATTGACTGTATAGTATTGGTTAAATAATTTTAAGACAGTAAGAGATCTAATACATTTTTGTGTTAAAAAAATAACAGAATGTGTTATATTGAAACTTGAACTAGTTTATCTTATACAAAATTAAACATAAGTATTTTTATTATCTGTAAAGAGATAATGATAAAGAAAACTAATAATACTGATTTTGTTCAAAGTATTTTTTTTTTTTTAACTTATAATTATTACTTTTAGTTGGTAGGAAATTTAATTAGAAAAAAGTACCGATACTTATAATTTTAAAAAGAGATATGTAAATAAGTTTGAAAATATTGTACACTAGATGATATAAATAA
>WHPZ01584829.1:6767-35885 GCA_016617965.1 Macrosiphum rosae
TGAATATGTAGTCTTATATAATATTTATAATAATTATTACAAATCACAAATGTCCACAATAGACCAAATGGGTGGGTTAGGTTAGTAGCCTAAGTATATAACTATTTAAGTACGGTATTATGCCAGGCTACACGAACAATTGAGTAATTTAATGGCTCAATAAAATTTAATGTATATACCAATCATGGGCCACTAAATCATGTTTAAGGAGCCATTAGCGCACTATTGATTCATTAAATGTTGAGTAATTATTCATGCAGCCCGACAAGTTATTTGTACCTAGGTATATACTATTATTGCAAATAATCTATACTGTAAAAGTGTAAAATGTCCTGAGATAGAGAAGAAAGTAAATTATTATGTGATACATAATACATTATTAAGAATAAAAAATATTAACATTATTTTAAAATTGCAAAAATATCACGTATTTAAGAGGTGGTGTACTGATGATGTATTTTAATTATTTTTACCTCCAATATCAATTTTTTCAACATTGTCGAATCTGTTCGATATAATATTAAAATATGCATAAAGAAATAATAGGGTTCTTCACTCTTGTGCGGGCAATTATGAAACTGACAAAGGCCCGCACGAAACGTATCGTTATAATAAACGACGTGTTAGTAGTGGGCGTGACGAACATAATATTATAATATAGGTATAAATATATTATGATATTGATATACCTACAATTATACAGATGTATCTATAACACGATTTTACGAATTTAATAATACGTACCTGCTTTAATAACAATATTGTACGTTATATATTTACGAAAGCATCGATCGTAGAAGCTGTAGTATACGGTTCACCCCTATGGCTTATACAGAAAGCCAGATTAATGTGATCCCTCGGCTATCCCATTTATTGGGCCCCTAATTTTGTACATGTATTTGTTTATTGATATTTAGTAGTTGAAAAAGAAAAAAACTTTTACACGGAGAGTTTATTCTCAGCGAATGATTTCGATTCTCTTCATACATCAGCATTTGCTTCAATATCATTAATAACTGTTTATGTTTTCCAAACTGCACAGTTAATAATATTAATGATTGATGTATAATTCTCTTAAAGATTCAAAATTCAAAGATTTCAAACCGGTTTATTATCCGAGCTATACAACCTCCGTTTAGGTAAGTGTAAGTCGTATATTGTGTGTAAACTTAACAACTTGAATATTATATTACATTTTTTGTTTGTATATTAACAATCATTACAACCCAACAACCCCGTGGGCTATTATAGCCCTATTAGCCCTCCCTTAATCCAGCTCGAATACGATTTGATTTTTAAATATTCCTCAGACGTTTCGGGAGAGCGGTGGATGAGCGCGAAATAATAAGTAGGTTACAGTCGTGTTCGCTGCACCCTCGTTAAACGCGTGTGGACAATGCTCCGCTAGTTATTAAATAATATTGTGCTAATGTATACTCGGAATACAAATAAAATAAAATCGGACATTTATAATTATAACAACAATAATATTTATAGGTTTAGGTAGGTATGCGTATAATAATGTTATACTGCTCTGTACTTAAAGATTAGCCCAAAACGGATGACAAGCAGTGACACTAAGTTTTTCTTTTGTCGTCGACGTTTATATAGTATTTATAATAATTTATACCATGGTATTATAATTTAGTGTATACGACAAAAGCGGACGCGGGGGTGTCACACCAACAATAATAATAATACCGGTTTGTTATTTCTGAGCACGCAACAGCCCCAAACACTGCTGCCCGCCCCTCACGCCGCCGCTCTATATCGTCTGCTGCTGATGCAGTGGCCGCGCGCACTGCAGACGGAAATACTTTAACAACATCAAAATAATAATATAATGTAATATCGAAAAACGTGTCCGACAACGACCGCCGGATGAACGTAATTTTCTGGACTCGTCGACTATAATATTATTATTATGATCATTATAACATGTAGGCCCGGCGTCGCCTGCACCGCACAACGGCACTATCACGACAGCAGCTCGACAGAGAGGTACGCGCCGCCGGTCGTCGTTACAGCGGTCGTTGCGCGTGACGCGGTTATTATTATAATATACCAAGGTAACAGCCTGCAAAACGATCTCACGCAAATGCCCGAGTCCGCTTTTTGAACATATGGATCCGACCGACCGCGCACGTACCTGTTCCAGTGCTGAGCGTATTATATGCGGAGAAACGGACGCGTATTGCGAATATTTGGGTTTAAAAAAATTGATTACCCGACGGGTGTGAGGCGCATCTACTTCGTCTCCCACGTGTGGTTTTTTTTGTTTATTTATCTGTATGTTTATAATAATAAGCATTAGTTAATAGCCGTACGATATAGATATATAAACGCGTGTAGTCTGCAAAAACGTTATCAGCTGTTATTTGTAAACGTTAAATGTCAAAACACTATAGTACGTATCAAGCGGCATTCTGTGATAGCTACATCCGGGGTCGAGTAAAATGTGTACTGTGTCCGTATCCTACCCATATACTATCCATTTTACATTTTATATATTTTTTTGGTATATTGTTGGTATATTATTTTAATTTTGAGATTGTATTTTTTATCTTGTATTTTAGATTATGAGTGGATTGATATGAATGTATTTATTTTACATACGATAAGTATAGTTGAAATAATTCTTCGATTTTCAACTTCAGTATCTTGATCGATGGAAAGTGAATCTAGATGGTGCATTGGGGAGGTCAAAATTCCCAATAGTTTTCAATAAGATAATATTTTTACAACATTCACTCGAATTCTCATGTAGCGATTTTCTTATTTTAGTGTAATTCAAAAACGAATAACCATAGATAGATCCTTGAAATTTATTTTATGAATTCCAATGTTTACGGACAATTTCAAATTTCAATTTTTGTGGCGGGGGGGGGGTTGTTTAAATGTTGTATTACATCACTACCTATTAAATTATAATATATACGCCACGGACGAGCGATGACGATGCGTCGAGGTGCTATCAGCCACCGATATCCATAATTTAAGTATATAATTATTTGAATTCGTCCGCGTCGTTGATTTGTTTTTAACCATAATAATAATGTATAATATGAGCGATGAGCACATAGGTAATAATACATTATGAGTGGGTGTGTGGTGTGCTACTGTGTTTTCAATAAATACGTCCGATACGAGAGTAACACAAGGACGACGACACCCTACCGCCTGTACTTCAAAATACCTATATATAATAATAAGATTTTTGACGCGAGAGGACGCACAATAATAACAATAACAACGGCGTGTGCATACAATACATTCGTATTTGCGTTGTCGTCGCCCGCGAAACGGATAGGCTTTCCGAAGGCGTATATAATATCATTATATCGATGTGAGCTGCAACAATACGCGAGGGCGGGGGCGGGGGTGTTGTATTCGCGAGTGAAAATATTTGTATACGGACGCGGTATTTCATCGTCTGCTCCGGCCCAGCGCTTCTCTCGTTTACACGGAAAATATAGCTATGCTCGTCGGCAAAACGAAACGAGGCGTATTATTATTGTACCGTTTATTATATATTATATAATATTATATTGTGTCGTATTATATCGCGAGTTCTATACGCATTTTTTTCGATTGTCGTTATATTATTTCGACGCTGCGTGTGTGTACGCAGTACACAGTAATAATATTATGTTGCCCCTAAAGGGGGAAATCGTAAATCATACGATACGCGTACGTATCGGTACAGTTTTCGGTGATCGTTTCTCAGAGGTTCTCCGAAACGATATGATATTATAGCGTCTCTCTCGACGTATCGGAGAAGGACGAAACGAATATCGCAATGATTGCGATGCACGGTGCAGATTCGTCAGCGTAACAAATATAATATTTCTGTAACTTGACGCTAGTGGTCGTTATAAAAATATAATACTGGGGGGAGGTTAACCACCCTCCCCCAAGCACTCCCAATCATGCGGGTGTCGTTTGAACTTTTGCCGCACGATCCGAATAGTGGTAGTCCATCGGAATATAGGTACCTATACAGGGTTTTTCAAATTGATTCATCCGATTTCAGATGCTTTGTAATATCAAATATTTGTACAATGTTCAGTTTTTAAGTTTAGAGTTTAATAATATGATATAATTAAATAAAAGAATGAGGTTTCAAATGTATTTAATAGCACCTATAATTAATGTTCTATGTGGCTACTCTTGATTACACGAACAACTCAATTTCGTTCTATTGTAATTGACTTTGCTAATATTTTGGCTCATCTGTGTTTGATAATATTATAAGTGATGTGGCATTTGATTTAAAAAATGTATAAAAATAAGTACTGATGCCGTGCGGCTTTGCATGAAAACACATCCGCATAGTCGTGGCATAGCTGAGTGGCTTTCCTTTGATGTAGACCGCCTACTAGGTCGATCGGAAATTTTGATCCAAAGCCACAGAAAACGAATTTGTGACGTCACAATCACAAAAGCTGCTCTGTCTGGACGCTAAAATAATAATCGACCCACAATGTAAAGTGAATATATTTTTCCTTTTTTCTATGCAAGTTTAAGCGCGAATTTACATCAAAAATTTCAAGTGCCAAGCACAGGACTTCCAACTGCTTAACTCACAAAGATTCAATTTTACTTCCAAATAACGATAAACTCCAAAGTTGAATAACGTTTTAATTCTGTATAACGATAAACTTAAAAATTGTGTAACGTTATAATTTATTGTAAATAAAACGAATTTTTTTTCAAATGCAATCCCTGATTATAATTATTATAGATGGGTAGATATAATAATAATCTTATGGACATAATATAGTACTCATGAAATTGATATTTAGAGTATTATAATTTATAGTGTATTAGACATTAGACTAAGGTATACTTAATAGATACAAGTAAACAACTAACCTATAATAGTATTTAAATGTAATTCAACTTTTATCGACTGAGGCTATTGTTTCATATGTAACGGGAAAATATAAGAGTAAACCGATCAAAATTTAATAATATTGCTGCCAAATAGTGTACTATCAAATTATATATTTTTCTTTATATTATATATATATAGGTACCTATTACCCATGGGCCATGGAAATTCAATACGACATCGTATTCTCATCTATTTGCCTGTGATTTGATACACTGATACCGTATAATATTAGGTATACGATGATCAGAGAAAGCAAAATAATATGAAACACTATATCCTAATATATTTCTAGCTGGTGCCTATTATATGAATTTTCATTGTCACTTGCCTCGGCAGATAGACTTCTACATTTTTTTAGTGAAAGTTATCACTTATCACATAGCAGCCCTACCGCCCCGGTACTAAGTAATAACTATAAAATAAAAAACGTAAAACTTTTATACTTTTAACATAATACGCATAAAAAATATTACATACCTGCGAGGATGTGGTTTTTCATAGCCGGCTGAGTGATATTTACTTTCAATTTTCGAGGTATGCAGAAAAAACTGCAGTCTGCAGCGTAGGTACTAACGACAATAATCTTTAATTTTCAATGTATTTTTTTATTATTAAAACGACATACAGTACGTTAAGCATGGGCGCAAATAGACAAATTATTTTGAGAGGAACCTCCTATAATATTTTCTAAAAATTATATATGCTCAGACGCTCAGTAATAATTATTGACTTTTAAACTGGAGGGATTTGGCAGAAATATGGGGAGACTAAGACTACCTATAATATATTGTAATGTACCAGATTCTTTTTTTCTATCATCAATACCTATAAATAGCTGAATTTGTTTCCATTTTTTATTTTATTTTTATAGATTTAGGTACTCATTTAATATATTATCTACTGAAAGATTTCCTGACTTCAATGAGTTCCTTTATTATTTTTTTTTTGTTAATAAAATATTTATTGTTATTATTGTATCAAAATTATACAGATTACAGTTGTCCAAATAAAAATGCAAATTATAAACCATTGACATAATTTTTGTCACGCTTGCACCGAAAGTTTTTTTCACCGACCTTTTCCCGTCTAGAGGGCGGTAAAGTAGAAATCCCGCTTTATTCCCTGCACAACCAGACACTGAAATCTATACCACGGTCCTTACAAAACATAAACTTATATGGTTACATCTTATATCGAGCAAATTCTGTAACGGTAAACGTTGGCACGTTTGATAACTGAGGAATTCGGACGCCATGACCCAGCATTTTGTCTGTTCAGTTCCAATAACCAATACATACCTTGGTAGAATAATATCAAACATATATATGTTTTATATATCTGTGGTATGTGTGTATGTTACTATCACAATTAAGTAATATACGGTCCTAGATCACGGAGTATAGTTATTTATATGACTTATACCACGGTTAATTTACATATCTCACTAAACGCTTACTAATTTCGACCTTTTCAACGTTTCAAACGTTCGCGTTCGTACTGCAAAACGTTTTCCGCTATAGAATTATCTCATTCATATTATAACCTCCATGCATGACGCTTAAAATAAATAAAACCAAATCGTTTCATTCTTGAAATATTGTTGTCGTAGAATAGTTTGGTTGTTGCATAGATCTCCGACAATACTTTTGCCGTGATTGATGAACGCAGAGGGGTGACAAAAAAATTATGTGTGTGGCTCGTGCGGGGAAGGAAATTTCTGTCTTGTGGGCTTCGTCTGCGGCTCGTCGCCCTCGACTGATTTAGCTCACTTCCCACCCTTGCCACACGATATACTATTATATTATACTCTGCTTCGCGCTTAAAAAATGTAGCAGGATCTAAACTTATGTAAATATAAGTTCAATAATATTGATCATCAGTGTTATCAAAGTTGGTCTAAGTAATGTATTCCAACTATAAGTCAAACCGTATTTCGTAAATGGATAATTTTATTGCATAATATATTATATTACAAACAAACAAACAAAAATAAAATTGCAAAATCGTTAATTATAATGACGGTAGAAAGGCTAAGTAATGTAACCCACAAAAACGAAATTTTCGACAGAAGTGACTAAAGTGTTAATAGTTTTGTTAAGAAAAATTTCAAAAATAATAAATTTTTCTGCTCAAATTTTCAACAAAAAATGATTTGTGGGTAGGAGCCATGGGAAAAAATATGTACTGAGAAACTTCCATAAAACGAACTTCCATTTAACAAAATGTTCTGTTTAAAGAAATGTTTTTGAGAACCAAATTTATTTAATTCTATTTAACGAAAATCTCTATAACACGAATTGTTTTTGTTCCCCATGAGATTTCGTAATGTGGAAGTTTCACTGATTTATTCATATATCTGCATGTATCATTATTTCTATTTAGTTGGTATGGGTTACATAATTTGGCATTTCCACTGTCAATAATATATAGGAGGTTCACAACTCTCTTGAATAATAATATTAATAATAATAATAATAGGTAAATTAGTTTATCTAATGCCAACGAGATTACATAACAAAGAAGAAATAAAAACAAAAATGAATAAATGGATTAAAAATTATTAAATCTCTTGTTGACGTCCATTTCGGGTACGTTAACGCGTTCTTGGTGTCTGTACACCCTCGATTTGTCCTGGTGGTCTTTTATACGGTTGTTGTACCTTTCTATCTGTTCTTGCAATATTTGGTGTTCGATCTGTAAAGAACAAAACAATATAGTAATGTCGAGTGACCGTTTTTTTTTCAAATATGTATATTATGTTTTTTATTCAATTAAGGTAGGTGAATGTACAGATACCGTTTTTCGCGTGAAAAAATACCAACAGCACAATATATATATATTATCATAGCCAAAAACAGTGTTTGAGATTTAGGGGAGGGGGGCTGAAGATTTTGATGAAGAGATGAGCATTATTTCATGTATTTTATTGTGTTGCAAAATCTTCAGGTTTTTGTGGGAGCTTCCCTCACTATTTGTGCCTAATGTATTTTGGTGCCTACTATATAATTATATAAGTCACCTATATTATAGTTTTCGATAAATTCCATAGAAGTTAATAATAATGTGATATAGGTACCGTACCATTGCTCGTTCTTCGTCGAATTCCAAACATCCGATGCCGTCTAACTTTTCTAAATTGATCCGACCCTTCCACTGCACGCAAACGCCGTTCATTATAAACGGCGATAGGATGTGGACCTGCAAAAAGATACGATTATTAGTAATTGGTTTTTGTTTCCCCTGAAAAACGCTGCCAAAACTGCCTAATTTATATCATAATAATAGACAAAAGCTGGTGTCTATCATCTGAATGCACAAATGAAGTGGTATAATTTCACACATTTTTACCATGCACGCTCTCGTTAAGCGACTATATAGGCTGAAGGTCGGTAAACTGCCTTTTTCTTGGTTTGTTAGCTCTTTTAGCTAAAATGTGTACATCTGTACATTTATTCCTACCTATCTAATACCTATACGATTAGATATTTTGTCAAATAAACTTTTTGCCAAACTATTAGTCCAAAAATTGTATAGGTGTGCATAACACCTATCCATTAACATTTTTAGAAACCATTTTAAGATTACCGTTTTAAAAATCAACGAGGCATGGTGGGTTTGCTATACGATAAACAAGTGAAGACTAAAAAAATAAATGGCATTCAAAACGTTCTAGAAATAAAATATAAAATGTACCTTAAATTTTGTCTCGGTACATTTCGATATAACGAACACTCGTTATTATATAGAAATAACACAGTGTTAAATACAAAAAAAAAACATTTTACAATGTGTAAATGTTTGTCGTCGTCGCAGACGCAATAAAACTCAAAAAAATCGAATTACCCGAGACAATGGCGGAGTTATGCGCTTGAATACAGAAATCTGGGTGCCATAAGTACCCTCGCAGGCACCCCCGCGATTCGGCCCCTACGGACTTCATATTTATTTAGAATAATATCGCATTGTATTGCATTGTATTGCATTGCGTAACAGTCTCGACCCAACACCCACGCGGCACTGTCGCGCGGAATTCACCTTACACCGCGTGGTGTCTCGCGCACATGCCCCACGATGAGCGTATTATAATAATAATAATAATAATAATACAATAATAATGATAATGATAATGCACATCGTGTATACACCGCGCCGGCGATAGAGGAGACGACGCCCTGCAAGTCGCACAATATAAAAGAAAATATAATATAATCAATTGTAAGGCTGCCGGCGTGAAAAAAAAAGTATATATAAATAGCCGGGGCCGTGACATTTTATTCCCGTCACACTCGGGAAATTACATCCCTCGGATGCCGATAGGTGTTATAATAATCATAACTCTAGGGGTAGTAATAACGATTACATACGATAACGCGTACAATGCGCATCGCACGCTGCGTCCGTATACGTAATAATAATATTATTGTTATGTATATATTATATACGTACGCACGGCAGCAGAATCACGCAATGCGTATTGTCCGGTTTCCTTATATACATACTTAACGTATATAATATATGATATAATCGATTATCGTCCGTTCTATTATAATAATAAGGGTATCATCATTGTCACACACACATACGCATTATTGTCCGGCGCGTTTCCTGTCGTGATTTTGATCGTTTTTACGTTAGTTTGTCCGTCGTGTTCGTAAACTAAATCTATTATATCGGTGGCAATATAACAATATATTACGTGCAGTGTGTATTGTATTATGGTCAAGACGTTTTTGTGTCGTGTGTGTGTGTGAATCTGAGAAGAACGCAACCCTTTCGTATCCGTTCGACAGAAAATCGCTTAACGGCCACAGTGTGTAAATGTTTCGTGTGGACTTTGGGTATCTTTCATTGTGTAATCCTTTGCCTTTTTTTTTTGTCCACGACTATAATATTTACGACCTTGAACGACCCGAGACGTCGCCGCCTACCGCGGTGCAGGATAACTACCCTCCTGCAGTTCGTCCTGCAGCGACAATAACTTTTTCTCAACATTTTTTTGTGACACTAGGTGTAATTCTAGAATAATATAATATTATCACTCCTTACAAGAGATATTACGAAAAGGGACAAATGGTCACGCAGCCGTCTGCAGAACGTGACCGTTTGGACGCCAAAAACTAGCCTAAAATTATTAAAATAACTTAAGCTATACATAAAACTGAAAAATAATAGTTTTAGATTCAAACGCAGCTCGTCATTCCAATCGATTAAATCCAATTTTGTCTCAACAATCGCTGATTCTGAATCGTGAGTAAATGTGTTTGTTTATCGTCTATGAGTTTCAAAGTTGTGATTTTCCATATGGACTCTACGCATACTTACATTCAATTTTATACTTGCACCTCTAGACAACGAAAACCTTATGAAAAATCGGTAAAAACATAAAACGTTTATCAATCATACGATTGCATTTATGTATCGTTGTCCGCTATCTCGTTTTCAACTAACGTTTTTATTTTAAGAAAGCAAGCAAACTTAATATTACTTATAATTGTCACATTTCGCAGCTGATTGTTAGAACATACAAATATGAAACAATCAATAAACCTTAAAAATATACTACCTACTTATTTGTTGGTAGGTAGCCAGGTAGGAACTGTACAATATTTATGAAAATACTAATTTTATATTTTATGCCAATTTGGCTTCATTTTCAAGTTCTCTAAACCGGATATTATATTAGGTAGTAGTTGGTAGAAATTTCTGAGTATTTTTAGGTACAAGTATGAAAGTATGAATTTTTCTAATATTTATAAATATATTTAAATATATTCATAATATAATATACAAGAGTAGTATATATTTATATATTCTGATCACCTCTTTTACAGGGAGATTTCTTCAGTTTAAGGCGTTATTTCTACATGCTCCAACGTTCACAGTACTTTTTTTGCAGAATTTAAATTTGTTTAATCATTTTATAATATGCAATAAATCTATGAGAAACTATATCAACACACTTTTTGATTGAAAACATTTATGAGGACAGTCTCGGCGTGGACTGATATATATTATACAATATCAATACTATGTGCCGAATACGAGTTATAGACTTTTTCTGTACCTAATTTTCATCACCATTCCGTATAATAGTCCTATAAAACTATGATTCAGGGACAATGTTGGTCCGTTGACGCTTCGATCGTCAGGCCCGAAGAATTTTAGTCACGATCGACCGACGTACAATAGCTCGTAAAATTATTACACGTGATATATTATATATTTATTATACAAATACCAATCGGACGTATATGTAACGCCTTTAATATGTATAAAGTATATAAATTCCCAGGACCAGTTCGAAATATATATATTATATACATAATATGCGTTTTATACATCGCACTGTAGGGACGACGACGACGTTATAAACATATATAACAATATATATATATATACAATAAATAATAATGTTATACGCATAAAAAAGAAGCGTCGAACAATATTGTTGGGTATAAAAATAGGGTATAATATATATAAGGGTATAAAAAAAGGGTTTTTGGACATTGGGTGCGTATAACATAATAAAACCCTTTACGGTATATATTGGTACACATATTATTATAATAGTACACGTGTTGATTTGATACGCGTATAGTGTTTGCCACATGACTGGGTGCGCGACCCGATACACCGTATATCTATTATTATAATGTTACATTATATACCTATAGGCTATAATACACATCAATACATCGTGTATATAATATTATATCGACCCGATGTCGAATGCGTGTAATCGGTGAAACTTTAACACTATATGTATACAATACAAACACGCTGGTTAGGTGACGGGTCGTATTCAATATTCATAATATGTATATGTATACATTATGGTATTATATTGGTATTCACTATTCGTACATAGATAGATGTACAAGTTTGCAGTTGAACTTGATTAACTTGGACTATTATATAGTAGAAGAATTCCGATGATGGTACAATATATTATGGTTTTTAAATTTTTAAGACGATTAGAGTTAATATATTTCAAAATCTGTTATTTTTATTAATTATTTTCAAATCATAATTATATACTCAATAAGTTTTTACATATAAGTGTAGTTATCGAAATAACGATAGTGCACAATCAAAATTATTCTGTTTGGCTAAAACATATATATTAGTATTATCACTCTTATCTGTACAACTGCAGAAGGTTATTTGGTTTTTTCCCACGCATAAAACATTATGCCTATATTATGTTTTCGATGTTTTTAAATTGCTATGAGAATTTGATTAGGAACATTGTTGCATTTTAGAGCTATTTTATGAAAAAAATCACACATCTATATAGAAATAGGACTAAAAAAAGTTTAAATTTAAAATGCTTTTAGGTACCTAATATATTATATTCTAAATATTTGTTCAATGTTATTGTTATTGTCTACATATATTATAGAAAATGATAATTTAAGTAATACCTAGCAGAATTTTTCAAGCATTTTTAAATATCTATAATGTCTAGAAAATGAGAACATGTAAAATATTTTTCTTTTTTTAATTACAACAAAATAATAAAATCAGTTTTGTCAAAAACTGGCGTTGCGTAATTATTCCCGCGTCCCGCGGTTGTCGACTGTTTGTCTTAAAAAAATCTCCCGATTACTATGAAAAGTATAGTGTATTCTTAACTTTGACGAATAACCATAAATAAATAGAATGATGTAGGCACTATAGACAGCACCCTAAATGTCGAAGTTTGAAGAGTTTTAAACTGACATTGGTACCTGTATACATTCATTCTAAAATCGTTCCTATTTACGCTCAGAATGTACCTAAAATAAAAGTTTTCTTCTCTCTACAGTCAAGTGGCTCAGACTCGGTGGCATACAATATATTATTGTACAAGCGTATTATTATGCATACACAATATGCAATATCATAAGATACCTATATTACACAATGCAATAATTTACTAGGTAACAATGTCCGACGTTACGGAAGTAATATCATTATATGTATACACGTACGCGTGCAAAGGTATGACGGTGTGTGTGTGTGTGTGTGTGTTGGTATATTGTGGTGTACACTGTACATAATATACCTCCGTCACGGGACCGGACCACCCAGTACACATATCGCCGCAGTCCGACTATACGCGATATAGGTACCTACCCTCGGCGCGCGCGAGAGTGATGGAAATCGTGTGTCGTGGTCGTGTACTATCGTCGTTATTACACGGCCCGCCGACACAGGTATCGTGTGCGTGTGTCTTTTATACCCGACGTCGTATACAATATAATATAATATTATTGTTTAAACATAGGTGGGTACATGTGGTATGGTCATATTATACATGTTTTGTACGCGCAGTGGAGATACACGAAATATTATGTAAGAGCAAGGTACGCGAAATCAGTAGCCGCGTCCGAAGACGTCCGGGAGCTAAGAGAATCCTATGTACAAGTGTCTAAATATATAAAGGATAATACAGTTTTTGTGCCGCAGTAAAATACTCCAGAGCGGACAAGGAAGTGTGTTTTTTTCCCTCTCTATATTTATAGTGGTACTTTTATTTATTATTGTTACAATTTGTCATGATTATTATATGCGCAGCCCTTTTTGGCTTTCTGCCGGTACATTCCATCTTTTTAATGGCATAATCCAACACATAGGTAATGTAAACTATAATATTTATTAAGACACTATTTATTCCAACTTTTGAACTTTTGAGCTGATAACGAATAAGAATATATAAGCTTCACTTCACATCTAATTATCTAAAAATCTTAGGGCCTGCCTTTTTTAACGTAAGTCACTCATTATTTCAAAAACTATTAAACATTTATGAAAATATTTATTTAATATAATTTGAAGCCATTCAAAAATAAACATTTTCAACGTTGGACTTCTGGAAGATAATCGAAATAGAAATTTTTTTAATTAAATGCATAAGAAAAACAAGTAACAACGTATAGTGATTTCCTGGGCGGCCGGGCCTTGTGGCCACCAACAGTGAAGTTTAGGTTGCAACTTCGGGAAAAATACACTATTTCCTCATAGACCCTCGAAACGGGAGGATACGCGCTAATCAAAAGATCACAACTTTTCAACCAGATTATAGAATTTGAGTGTAAAAATAATAACTTCACACTCATGAAGTTAATAGAAATAATGTTATAGATATACCTATTTATTTTTTCGCAAACAGAAGATGAATAATAGCACTGAAGACGCACGCCTACACGGCTCAATTAAAACTTGCTCGAGCGGGTAGGTATATATTTTTTAGTATCTAATATTACCTATATATATAAACTATACCTACTACCTATAGTTGTTATTCTATTATTACATTTTTTTATAGCTGATGCATTTTGGCTACTGTGGTCATGGGCGATGAAATCCGAGCCGCCAACTCGATATGTATCATATTTTATTATTATTTTTATCGCGATATAGCCGTACATTATATTGTGTATATAATAATATTATACACTGCACTCATGTCACCGTCGTTGTAAGAGACCGGAGGAATGCGGTTTGGCCATCAGCGTCACTTCACCACCGGCCAGGATCGTGTGTCCGAGTGCGTAATGTTATAATATCTACGCCTTATTAAAAGGTATGATTTTAGGGTTCCAAACACGCACCCAATATTAGGTACCTACTGAAATATGTAAATATTATGAATATTATTTATCGTTAATATTGGAAAAATAATTGGATTTGTATGAAATAAAAATCTTATAATTAATTTTTGGGTAAAGCTGATGAATAAAATATAACCATTATTATAGGCGTGCGTAGACCTAAATTTCGGGGGTGTCTACAATATTTTTGGGCCCTCTCATCTTAACAAGGCATGTACATATTAATCAGTGGTAAATACTAAATATATAATTACTAGTACCAATTTATATATTTCTTCGGATCTAATATCTCAGATAATATTGCAATATTTATTTATTATTTGTAATTTTTTAGTCAATACCATCTATAGCTGTTATAATCATAATACGTTAAAATATTTTATGTTTTATTATTTTTTTTATTAAGAAACGTGATTTAGGTTTTACCACGTATTTTAGAAAAAATAACATTTTATTCTATTGACATCAGTTGAATTACGGCTTCCGTATGTTCTGGACTTTATTTTGGGGCCCCAGTTATAAAACTTTGGGGGTGCCCAGGCACACCCTATCCCGTGCACACGCCAATAAATATAACTCAATTTATACATTTGAATTTTCTTAAAATAAAAAATCGTCATCTTTAATGCAATAAACTAAAATCGTTTGTCAGCGATTTATTTATACGGCTATAGCTGTAGAGAAAATAATAATAGAAACGATCAAAAAATTAAGTAGAATATATGTATAAAAGGTTAATAATATAACGTTATCATCATGTTTGTTCTTTATAAAAATGTCTTTATTATAAACTCCAATTATATTATATTATAATAGGTGCCATACTTTCACCACCATCATGCGATTTCTCATGATTCGAAACGAACCTATTTACGCAATACCTATTCTATGATTCTGTCTTAAATATTTACCATAGGTACATACCAGTTACCTCGATTCATATCTTATGTATAATTATTGTTTATTATTTTAGCATTATATTATATTTGTACCCAACTCGCGCAGAGTTCTAAGTATAGTTTTGAGTTCAGGCGACGACTTCTGCAGACTGCAGTTGTATTTAATGCGTAGTAATAGTATAAAAGTATATAATGTATATTATATATAGCTAAGTACTGAATCGATGTGTACTGTGAATAAATCCTAAATCGTGCGAGAATATTTTATATGGGTATGTATAATTATCTAAAGGCATGCCGTCGCGTTCGCCCATGTGATTCACGGAGAGTAGGAATTTGTATTTTTTATTCTCTGTTCGCGCAAAGGGTCGTTAATTATTATTATCGGGCGGGCAGCGGGTGAACTGCTATGTATGTGCAGTTATTGTGTGCTGTACGTGTGTATATGGCCGTGTACGCCTCTGACAGTGGGTGGCAAATCGAACGGCAGACAGATGTCTCTTAATAAACTTATCAACAAGGGTTCGGCCGGGGCACGGCGAAATACATTAATTGAAAAAAAAAACCAGTGATTTTTGCAAGTGCATATAAAATAACATTGTACAAAGGTGTTGAAACGTGGTAAAGAGAGGAAAATAAATAATATAATTTTTTCGGCTTCAAGCTGTGACAGTCAAAGAGTTGCTAATGCGGTAACAAAACGCGAGCGTATGTATGCGCACTGCAGCGATGTTTAAAGGGTATAGTCCGAAAAGGTGTACACTGGCAGTTCTCAGTCGGGGTTGTGTAAATAAACGGGGTAAAAAAAAAATATATATACATTAATAATGTAATTTCGCGTTGTTTTTTTTTCTCTCGCGCTCTACCTCCAGCTGAGAAGTTCTTCGTCCGCGAGTTTTAATCGAATTGTTACGCGCCGCCGTTTCTGATGGGCGTGTGACTTATATTATATTATAATGTTGTGCTCGGCTTTCGGAGGGAGAATTCGAATTTTTTTTCTACCTTCGTTCAATACATAGTTGTACGTTTTACCGGCATTTCGATTGTAAAACCATATAATCACAGTCATAATAACAGACGAAAGTCCAGCTACTTCCGACGGACACGACTAATAATCGCAAGTGACCGCTGACCGAAAAGGCGTTCACGTGAACTAACTGCATAATAGGAACGATTGTAGGGGAGACGCTTTTTAATAAAATGCGTGTAGTAGGTACCTAATACCTATACGATTTTATAATATCGTTTATAGGATACACTATTGTCGTAGCTCGTTTGTTAAAATATATAATAATGCCTTGTCGTTATTAAAATGTATATTTTTATTAGCTTCTTACTATAATACGAATCGAGGAGTCTATAATGCAGGAGTAGCCGAGTAAGTAATATAAGAGTAATAATTATAGTTCTTCCAAAATAAACGCACTATATAGGCAATACCTATGTACAATGAATTTAAGTAAATTTAATTTTCGTGAAAAAGGTGTACTATATTGGGTGTGGTATAATATAATATATTATCCCCGCATTAAAAAGTGTGCTTTCTGCGATTTGTAGTGGGTGAAGTGAAACTTATTTCGGAGGAACCCAATTGATGACAAAATCAAATTTTGAAATTTGAATACAGATAAGCGAAAATTATAAAATCATAATAATTATTGTTATTATTATTTACCGTTACCTTGGCAATGTCTGTCTGGTTTTAATTATGTAATGCTAGTAATCTGTCTGGAGAAGTCTGCCATTTTTTCTTTCTGTCTACTCTCTGTAGTCTACTGTAAAGAAGTTTCACTTAAAAAAATGTATTTACTTATACAATTGAACCTTAATTTTTAATATACAATTTAAAAGTATAATTATAGAAAATATAATAGAAAGCTGAATTTTGTATAAAATATATTATGTTTTTACTAGGGAGGTACAAATACGGTCTAAGGTCTTTTGTTTTAAATACCAAGTGGCCTTCTTTATTAGAAGGTTGAAGATCACTGCTATATGGTATATACTTTACACACGCGAATACGTGATGATTGCAAAGCTTCATTAAAATTGTCTTATGAATTATCGGCTGGCATTTGTCAAACGGATGCAAGTTATTATTCGTCCACGTGGGCGTCATCTATCCCAACCTAACCTATTGGTGGGTACTTAAAATTAAATCACAATAGTTTTATTTATTTAGGACTTAAAACAATAGAAATTTTAGTCAAAATATTTTATGCCTCACATGTACGACGTACCACCTTGGTACATAACCTGGTGCTGGGTTTAATTTTATTATTGATTATTCCATTATTGATTTATTTTGTCCTATAATAACCCCGATGTGTCGGTGAATAAAACTCTCCTTCATGGTCACCGCCTATAGGTACCAGCTATATATATGCACGACGGTACAAACACCCGTGCCACACAATTTTGCCACTTTTATAATAATTTTTAGTGTCAACGCGTTGAAACTATGCCGCGTGCTATGCTCGAGAGATGTATATGACGTTTGTTTTAGTAATTATTTCACATGTCATTCGCGACCCTCCCGAAATTCCAACTGCAGAATAAAATAATATATTATATAACATAATGTTTCCAATTGGGGTTCGTTGCCTGTAGGCAGTAATAATAACGACCTTTCTGTCGCACTGTATTTAACATAATATATACGCCGTTATACCGGAAACGGCGCTATTGTTACACACGGATATGTACGGCGCAGGAGATTGGCGTACGATCGCTGTTCGGCGATATTTACAACAAAATAATAAACTTAATGGTATTGTTATATATGACGCCTCGGGTTGTAAGACCTTTGCCAAAATTAATTATCTTTAAACGTCTTTAAGGCCGAAGCGTCGTGCGTATATAAAAGAACGGTGAAAATGAATCTCGGTTATAATAATAATATAATAATATTGGCATATCTTACGTGTTATATTAAATAATTTATTAAAATGGTATACGTCGTACCGAATTTATCATCGTTAAAACTTGATGCGCTCTTTCTTCCATACATACTCCCACACTGAAATTCATGGACTTACATCATTTTATTTTAAAAACAGCACCCTGATTCGGGATCTCGTACAATTATTGTGTGCCAATTACTATGAAGTCCACTCGTCTTATTGTTAGTCCACTTTATAAAAATTTATAAATGTGTACCTATATAATTTACACTAAAATCGTCGAACTCTTTATTATTATACATATTAATGGACATTACGTCGTATAATACTATTGATACTTAATCAACCCATCGAAAATAAATTACCATAATATCTTAAAATATATAGGTAGGTACCTACATTATGATGGATAATCGAAAATATGTAATTTTTGGGTATATTATAGAGTATACTTACATAATATTATAATATATATTATTTGGACGGTCAAGTTTTACATACAAAATGTTTATGTTTTTACATTTTTTATACAAGTGTATGTCTTGCATCTGTTTAGTCAATTCGAAAGTGTTTCGAAATTACGTTTTTTTTTTATTATATATTATTATCATTGTTATTGTAACGAGGTACATAATACTTATTATTGATAATATCTATTTTTTTCGGGCCATCAAAAGACACGCACACCAATCCCGCGCATCCACCCGTCTTTTCAGTATGCGTCGGTGTCCAGTAGACTAAAAAAAAAGTGATTTCACTCGTACATTAAACAATATTATATATATTACCGTGTATACATATATATTATGCGTGTATAGGTACAATACCGGGTCCACAACAATAGCGATATATACACATAAGCCGGAGTAAACACGAGGGTGAAAAAAAAGAAAAGAAAAGATTGTATGCTCGCGAACATCTGAAATTGAAACCCGGCGTACTTGTACGATGATATTATTGTGTTGTCAGCTCTTCAGTAAATTTGTCAGGCCTGTCAAAATCGCGTATCGTAAAAGTAACATAATACCTATACGTCGGTGTACGCCTTTTTCACGGGTAATTTTTCAATTATTGCATAATATACTTAGGTACCTATGTATATATAGATACTATCAAATATATAATAATAAATCGTATGGTTATTCCGTGCAGGAATACGTCGCGAGGGCATCTATGCGAAGAGTTTCGTTTTTCCCATTGCAGTCGTATTGCGCCTACACACATAGAACTCTGTTGTAGATTCAACACCTATTTGAGTTAACCTCATATACATTTGTACGTTATATTCCGACCAAGGTTGGTTTGGTGTAAAGACAACACCGGTATAGTTTGTTAAGCGTATAAGTATATACTTATTTTACGTCGTGTCGACCGTCTATATTATAATAATTGGAGCACAATATTATACTCGGCAGAAGTATGAACCATGGTGTGTACGTCAAGCTTTGAATGATTTTTTTTTTTTTTAAAACATCAACAAATTAAACAACGTTTTTGGGCTTATAATATAAAATGCAGTAAGAAACCACAATGTTACATTATATAATATTAGCGAATACCTATCAACGGTTTTACTTAGAAATTATATGACTTTCTTCAGACTGTCCGAATCGCAGTCGGCTGTAAAACACACTATTACACAAACGTGCATTTCGCCTTTCCATTTTCAATCTCATCTTTATTATATATATGAACGCAGTAGGTGTATATAATACGATATAATATGTTTATACCTACATCCCATTTATCACACTTGAAAAACAACCCCAACTGCACCGGTCGCTGTAAATAATATTATTAACATTTGTTGTAAATATTATACGTAGGTACCGTAATACTGTCGTCAGTTTTTATAGCATTATAATATTATTATATTGTCGCGAGCATTCCCAAAACACGGGCCGAGTGTTGACAAGGGGAAAAACGCGTGGATCAATATACGCTTTCAAAAAAGAGGGTTGCATGGATGAGGGGAGGGATTATAATTGACGCCATTTTGTTTTCAGAGTTCCAATGGCACTATTGTTGTTATAACGAATAGAATTTCAAAGAAAAGAGGAAGTATTTTCATTGTGTCATGTCATTATTCTAAATCATTATAATATATATAAGTTCTCGTGCGCGTGTGTGTGTGGGGGGGGGTAGTTCACAAAATGTCATAGATCGATATTTATATATATATTATTTATATTATACACTTCCCGCAGTAAGAAACGCACTTTTAACGCTCATCATAACACATCCAACACCTATAATATTATGGTTCGCCGATCATAATGATAAATTATATTTTTCACCTGAGCAAGTCTTTTCTACATTAATTTATTGCAATATCCATTTTATATCTATAGTCACGTTTCACGAGACATCGACTTCAATACTTCAGAACAATACTATTATACTGTTCACCAATATAAAAGGCAAAAGCAGATATTTTTGAAAACTATTCAATGTTCACTTAAACTTTAAACACATACATAAAGGCATACCTATTGCAAATGTTTATAATATATTATTACTAGTATTAGTATATATACCTACCTAATAAACAGGCATATATTTTCTGATGTATGCAGGTTAAGGTTGAATTATTATTGAAGGAACTATGTATCGATGATTGCATAATGTTTAATATTAATTTTTTGTCCTCGACGTATTTTGGACATTATAATATAGGTAGGTATTGAAATATTCGAAATAAATTCGGCAACTGTGGGTTTTCGGCCAGTATTAGTCACTCAATATTATTCTTACCTAACTGCCCATATAATAGTGTAATATATACTAATGCAATGTACTTCAAAAATATATTAATATTAGACGTATTTATACCAACGTTTTAACTTTAACGTTATTATTTTAACTGTACCGTAATGGGCTTAATGGTTTTACAATCATATTGGTCAGCAAACGAAATTATACTCTTCTATCTATACAAATAGGTATACCTACCTAGATATTATAACAAACATATTTGTCTATAAACTTCTGATTTCTACTTACTATCTTAACTTTGATTTTTAAAAAATAAATTACGTCAATATATTAAATGTATTTCCTTACCATTCCTTGTTCTTTTTCAAAATCGCAATAACCAATAGTGGGTTGATGGTAAGATGTCATCGACGGCATATTCGGTGTAAACATGAGTTGTAGATTTGTACCCGTTGTGGCGAAAGCCTATATTATGATAGCAAAACGAGAATGAAAAATGGATAAACAACAAACGGGAAAAAATGGGTAGGTACTCGGCTGCGTTCCGAGTCGTTATTATTGATTTAATACGTACGATGTCCACGTGTCCTTCTCGACAACCCATTTGAAAACGGTTTTGTCGTTCTTCGTGAGGCCTGTCTCTGTAGCTTGTATACCTCACCTGTAAAAAAAAATTCTAAATATAACTACTATTCATTTCATTGGTATTTATTATATTTTTTGGATGGTTAGGACATTTGTTTAATAATATTATGTTACGTTTTTACGTTTTTTACGTCTCAAATGCATTTTAAGTGAAATACTGATAGCCCAATTAGCATTCACTTTTATCCCAATCCAAGAAATGGGTGCACTGCAGAGTATAGAATACAGTTTGCAAAATTCATATAGATAGAGCAAACAATTATTTTCATATTTCATGATGTGGACATAAATAAAAGTTACTCAATTCACGAATTAGGCAACTATACCTATATTATGAATAATTTTATAAGGGTTATTGTACTAAGATGTATAATAATAATTTATAATGTAATAAACTTAATATTTAAATACAGTGTCTTGAATTGGTAAGACATCTAACCGTATATGTATAGTCAAGTCAAGGAGTGTTCAAAAGGTATGAACTATATTTAATTATTCAGAATAAATAGTAATCAATATTATAGGTACTTATGTCTTATTTTATATTTTCATGGTGTAAAAGTAGATAATAGATGCAAATATGTACAAAAATATATTCAAATGCATATTGCTGCCTTATCTGCAGCTTGTCACTCTAGACTCTAGTGATAGCCCATATAGGTACGTCATGTGATAATCAAGATAAAAACTATTTAGCCATAGCTTATATTATAATATTTTGTATAAAAAAGAATATTATCATATTATCAACATGTATGACTGTTTATTTATGAAACATTTGTACATCAATTTAACTGTTTTAAATTGACCATAAAAAACTTTAAATGCATACTAAATTACGTAGTTCTTTATCTTTATTCTTTGTCAACTAAAAAAAAAATATTATGATATAATATGCCATAAGTGATTTATAGTTTATACACATACCTATATAGGCTATAAGATAATCATAACCAAAATGATATCTATGTATTCCTACAAAGCAACTCAAAATATTATACTGAAATGTGGATAAATGTACCAATACACATTTGCGTGTACCTAATGTTAGGTGTTAGCCACATACCTAATATGGTTTCGATTCTATCAGCTGCACATGTGAATCATTTGAAAACTGACCATTAAGATTTTAGACACACGTGGCGGTCAGTGTGGTAGTACAACATATCAAGTACAGCGTCCATATAGTGGCGGCAAAGTGTCACAGGACCTGGTCACTGGAAAGGCCACATGGTCTCCGATAACTGTCTTATATCACGATTAATGACTTCTTTCGGTCAATATTTCTTTTGTGAGTAAAAACCGCCATAATGATCAACCAGCTAATGGAAATTTCAAGACATGACTTGTACGTATAAATGCACCAACATAATAATATATATACTATTAAATTCAATATAATATAGTTAGCATATTTTTTAAACATACAATTGTAGTTTGTACTGATATAATATACTTATAATATTATATAAAATAGTTTTTTCTAGCATTCTAAAATCTGGTTTAATATATATTGTGCTATATAATGTGTTATTATTTGATTGTTTCAACGACCAAAAATAGTTTTTTAAGGTGGTCAACGGTTTAATGTAGTCTAATGTTTGATATAATTTCGTATTAACTGTATTGAGTTTTTACTATACCTAATATTTGCTTCATACTTATTTACATTCTTAGCGAAACAATACGAATGCATTGGTTTCACGATATGGTGAGTGATTCATTTTTATTTTTTGTTTTTTTTTTGGGGGGGTGATGGGGGTGACTGATGACGTATTTTAGAGCGTTTGAAAAATAATAATTCAATCTTCAACGTTGAGAATGATTTCTGGTAGCAAATTTGCTGAAAAAAAAAATTGTCTTGCTTTTCTTATAAATTAGAAAATAGCATATTATTAGAGCAACACCAGCAATTGTCAACAAAATCTGGAATATTCAGAAAAAAATATAGGCCGAGTGATTCTCCTCCAGTTAAGCACCACTATAACTGTAAATAATATTTTGTATTTAACTGCGCCGAGTATAGGTAGTAGGTACACGCGTTACTATTTTCTATATTGGTGTATTATAGTGTCGTATTATTATCAAGGCATTCATATTATGGGTACGAATATAGATAAAAAAGAAAATGTAAAAACTATTGGTATTCGGAATAACTGTAAATTACAGAAAATTTATGTCCCGTAGAGCGAGTACAGAGGCATTTGAAAGGAAAAAACCACCGAAATGGGCGTTAAATAATGCTCTACGAATCGGTCACGCTACTGTGCGGGTTCAGTTTTATAAAATCTTATACATTATACCACATTATATTGTAAAATAAAATATAGTAGCTATAGTATATTATTTAGGTTATATATGCACGTGTAAATATATTTTAGACTACGCGTAAATGAGTAACATATTTTGCGTCCATATTGTTATAGTAACACGTCATACATTAGGTAATGCATTATACATTACTCTATCATACTATCGAGTATAGGGTAATATAGAGAATAATATACATAATACTGACAAGTATATATTCAAATTAGTAAAAAATTATAATTAATATATTGAGTATATTAGTTTTATAACATTACTATAAAACCCTTGCCTATAGCTAGTATAAGATTATTGTACACCCACAAATAAATTAAAGTCACAGAACCAACAAATTTATATTTGACGTAGGAACCTACTTTATTAAAATACTATACATTATATTAGCATTATAAGTATGATTTTACATTATATGTATATGCGTTTGAGCTCAGATTTATAGAAACTATAATAGAAAGCTTACAGTTCATTATATTATTATACTATTATAAATATTAGATTATATGAATAGGTTTAGTTTGCAGGCAGTATCTGTAGCCCGTGTATAGTATATTATAATATATCGTAGCCATTCGTTCCAGATTTTCCAGGACATTATCTGCAGTTCGGTAACTCATATCCCAGTGTCCAAAAAAACTTCTTCGAAACTTTGTGTGTTATCACTGAGTTTCACCAATTCTCGCATTACCATAATAATTTGATTTCATACTTGAGTAAAATGGATTTAATTTTAATTTTTTGTCAGTCAATAGCAAAGTAAATTAATCACACGAACATTGATAGATACCTACGCATTGTGATTACACGGCAGCCCGATGTTATTATCTTCTTTCTACCTATTTAAATATAGGTAGGAAGTCTTAAATATTCTTTAAAGTAAACTCGAGAGCAAAATATTCCAATTACTTCATTGAAACAAAAGTTTATAAAAATATTAAAAGAAAACGACGTGGGCAGTTGTTGAATTCATATTTTTTTTACCAGAATCAAACGCATCTATATAGAACTAGTGTTTGATAATTCGTTGATACCTAACTACCACTTGGACCGACGTCGGTATAATCAAATGAATACGGAAACTATAGAAAGTCGGCTGATAACTAAAATTTATGACTTAAATTACATGGATTTTCATTATGAAATATTAAGAAACAACTCATTCCTGAACACAGTTACAACAAAATAATATAAGGTGACGAGGACGGAAGAACATTTAAAAAAAAAATATTTATGTTATGTTGAACTTGTATTACTATCTATATCAATGAACTTATTCGATAATTAATAGATAATATTTTGTGATTAAAACTAGTTTTTGTTGAAAATAAAAGTATGTTCTCATTAGAATAAAATTGATGATGATATCCCAAGTTTAATTTTTACCTTTTTCATAGGTCGAGTTCGTCCGTGGTGTAGGAGTGCGGCTGTTTATAGGTATACACTAATCGGCAATCACGTAAAAGTCTTAAAAGAGACATAACCCACGATTTACTAAGGTATAGTACCTAGAACCTAGTTAATATTTGTTATATTTTACGTATACCTAACTATTTCAGCAATGAACGAGACAACTGTGGAAAAATTGCACTTTATTTTAAGATTTCGATACAGAAGTAATACGTGAAATATAGTGTGACATAGTATTATATAATATAGATGCCTAAACTTTATGTGTACCTACTGTAAGTACAAAGAACTGTAATAACAATGACATTTAAACTTATTATTATTATGTATTTACAAATATGGAAAAAAAAGTGTAATTTGGCCAGTTGACATCTTTTATTTTTTTACCGAAATTTTATTTTATTTCAAATAAGTATAAAATAGTTCAATCATAAAAGTGTTTAAGTGTACTAGGTACCTACTTTGAAATCGATAAAAATATTTTTTTAATCCATTTCGATTTAATGACTATTGACTAGTGAGAGTTTAAGTTACTTGTGTACCATAAATCATAATATGTTACTAATCATTTTAATGCAATACATCATAATATTTTGTTCGTCGTAGATACTTGTATAAGCACGGTGTCTCATGTGTGTGTGTGTGTGTGTGTATAATTAATAAGTCATAATGTTGGTTCATGATTTGTATTTAAACTGATTTAATTCAAATAGGTAACTTACCTATTATAGTGTATTGATATAGGTAATAGGAAGCTATTTGTATTATAGTGTAGGTACTGATGTACCTACTTATTTTAATTAAATAAGTTTAATAAAAATCATGAAACAACATGGCAACATTATGTCCCTTAACAACCTATATCTAAAGTGGAGTGTCTGTTCAATGTATAGACTATATTTTCTACTCAAGTGCCCTGCAGTATACAGCGTTGTACTTACGTCACTCTCGCGACTGAGTCGTTTGAACAGATCATCCGTCTGGAACTTATTCTTCTGGTCGGGCACCACTCGGGGCATCTTGAACGCCAGCCTGGGCTTGGGCATTTGATGCTCGAACAGCCCCTGGCACATGGGATTGAACGACGGCGGCATCATGTTGCCCGGGCCCATCGACCCGAAATCGTTCATCATGAGCATCGGACGTTTTTCGTGCAACTGACGCTATTGCCAAGTATATATTATATTACTGCCGTCGACAATGGTTATTATTTCGTATACGAGTGGATATTGTTATCATTAATTTCGTTGAACATATATAATATTATTATTATAAATCGAGTGCGGGCGATATTATACGATTTGACAACGGACGACTGTGGTGGGCACCGTTGAAACACTACACGTGATGTAGTAGTTATATAGGTAGTTGAGCTAGCACCGTCGGCACCGAACATACAATGACGTCGCGATGACGATGACTACGACGAGACGACTATAAAAATAATAACGTAATACGACGACGGCAGTTTAATATCGAATTGTGGAACTCACGCGCCGCCGCGATAGGGCCTGGCGAGCGGCGCGGTGGGGCACTAACTTTTTGTACCACCAGCGGGGGTTAGGCCGACCAATCGGATGCCGCGGTGGGCGTGTCCGGTGTACGACACACTATTATAATACTATGTGTTCGACTGTAGAATACTATGCGCCGTCTGTCGACGTTCCTCGTCGCTCGTGTCTCTCCTCCCGTATCTACCCTCGCCGTCACTCACCCCTAGAGACGTTACGTCGAACGATACGACGGTATCATTATTTATAATTTTTATTAAAATATATAAGTATCCAGGGCCACAGGACTTTTCTGGAAATTATTTGAAGGTCCGTCGTGTTATTAATCGTCGTATCGCATATTCGAGGGCAATAGCAATACATCGTGTACCTACCTAGATATAAAATGATCCAGAGGCATAATTCCGGTGTATATTGTTCTAAGACGTCGCAGACCAATAATTATACACAATATATTATGTTATAATAAAAGCTGGTCGATTTTTTTCCCTCCGCCGCTTCGGACACGCTTTTTACGCCTTGGTATATAATAGTCCTATATAGCACGTGTTTACTACAGCTTTTGAAAATACTACAGCAGGCAACGCGTATACAGGTATAAAGAATATATACGAAAAAATGATAATATGTTTAGTTATACAGGAATCAGTAGAAGTATAATATCTAATACGATTGACGGTTATTGCATGAATGCATGATGCATAATATGCTGCAACAAAATAATATTCTCATAATAATTAAAAGTAGGTTACTTAGGCGCAAAAATTAAACTGTCTACCGAACATACAATTTTTTTTTTAATTTTACAAAGAATTAGTGTGAACATTTCATGAAATTTAAAAAAGTTAAATATTTCGTGAAATATTTCAGTATTTTAATAAATTTTTATCAATTATCTGTATCGTCTTATCTTGTATATGTACATTAATTGTCAAGCCGTAATAGTTTTGTGTCAATGGTTAATAAAAAAAAAAAATAAATAAATAAATAATTTCTTTTATTTTTAAATAAGTTTTATATTTACATATAATTATCATAAATTACCTCCATAACTGTATGGTACCTGTAATGTATACCTAACCTTTGGTATTATACATTTAAAATGTTATTCAAAATGTTTAAATGATACAAGTAGGTAGGTATACAAGATTATTCATGTATATTATATACCAACTGATTTTTTACATTAGAATTTAGAGCACTGAATATTGTGTTAAAAAAATAAATAAATTGGCCGGATTAAGAACCTATTGAGCCCCGGGGCTAAAATTTCATTTGGGCCCTTTTGACAAGACATGCTTTAAAAAGCCCGCAGGACCATATATATTTTTCTAACTATTTCACAAATTGACAATTGCATTATAAAATTATAAAATGAATAGATAGGTTTATATAATTTATGTCAATAAAACTGCTAATTGTAGTAGGTATAATAAAAGTTAATACTTCATATTACATTAATTTAAATTCAAATTTTCTTAATAACTTTTAAATTTATTAAAAGTACCTATACTTATTTATAACAAATATTCAATAACAGTAAAATGCGTCTTTTATAGTTTTCTACCATAGTATATACCTACATTTGTAGGTATTTACTATTTAGTTGTTTTAGTCGATAAAAAAAATGGTTTTTAAAATATAGAAAACCTATTCTTTAAAATCACTAATAAATGTGTATCAGCTTAAAATTGTTTGGGTCCCGGCTAGACCCCCCACCCACTTAATCCGGCCTTGTCCACGAGTGCTCTGCTGAGCGTAAGTTTGCTATGTTACGCATTGGTAAGATGGAGATTGGAGACGCAAGTGTTGTCTCCGTCTTATACAAATGTACAACATAGCAAAAACTATTCTGCTACTTTTCTCACACCATATTTGTTGTAGAACTACCAAATTTTCACAACACGCAAAGAAGAACTTTATTAGTGCAACAGCGTGCTTTTATAAATATCTAGCACTATCGTCTATCCATTCATTTTTTATAAGCAAATGAAAAAAGGTGGGCAAGTGGGTGTCGCTCTGCTGTACAGTAGGTTACAAGTGGGTCACTGTATAGTGGATGGTATTACATTTGAATTCAATGATATTATAACATTGTATAAGAAAAACGATTTTGAGCGGAGACGGTATGTCCTTCTAGGTATAAGACATATTATATACTTATCTATGGTATTAAAAAAAATTGACCTATAATGAATTCCAAATTAATCATATCACAAT